>NNCF01127652.1:611775-641395 GCA_002313205.1 Laupala kohalensis
GGAGTTCAACACGTGGAATAATGATTCTCCGGGATCACGAAAGGCTCCCGGGCCCCAATTCTAGAGCCGCTAGGCGGGTCGAACCTTCCTACCTAGATCTCATAATATAAGGAAAAATCTGATTACGTTGATTAGTTGGTGGAAGGAAGATTCAAAGCGTTCGTAACAAAAAACTCATTTATTAACATTCTGTAGAATAGAACACAGAAAATATTGCATCTATAAAAAAAACCCACAAAATACAGTATCCTTCGAGCACATTTGCTCGAGACGCTGTGACAACGGTGAAACAGTGTAGAGACTGCGTGGTCGGCAGGTGACGCGGTGAATCTAGCCAAACCAACTCATGACCTCTGGCTGCCGCGCGATATGACGGCGCTCCGCCCGACCCCACGGTATGGTCTCGTACTGCTCGTTACTCGTGATCATCCACTCTGGCGATCACTGCCGTCGCTCTCTGGCGATCACTGCCGTCGCTCTCGAAGTGACTGTTCTCCTTCTCGGAGACTGCCCTGTTCTCTGGCAACTCCCGTGCTTCTTCTCCCTCGCTGCCTCTCCGCGCGCAGTCTGCCTCGATCAGCAGAGACCTATATGATGAGGCGCGCCGTTTCAGCAGATCGGCACTCGGGCGCTTTCACGAAACTTTTCGGAGCACTGGGTTTTATTCAAAAATACTCTACACTTGGGGATGGTAATTATTACTCTCTCTCTCTCTCCACTTAATTTTGTAGATAACTCATTTAATTTGTTAAATATATTATGAGAGGAGAAAAAAATCTTAGAAAGCTGTTAGATCATCCCAATACAACTAGCATTGGAACTATGGCATTGGGTTAGTTGTAAAACAGTTAGGATAAAACTGTAATTTGTGAGTTCCACGTCTTGTGTCAAGTAGAGCTGGTCCTTGGTTAATAAGTCATTGGTGTATACCTCATTTTTCTAGCATATTTAATCAATTTAATTTTCAACAAATATAATACTAATTTACAATTTCCCATAAAACAATAACTTCATGTCATTTGTTGCCATCTTATTTTGGAAAGTTCAATTTCTGTGGAGCATACCAAAAGCCAATATTATAATAATATTTGTGTGAAGTAGCTCTTGATATGTGAAGATCATCAGTCTCATTTAAAATTATCGCCCAGTGGTACAAGACATTCATACCATGCTGTGAAAGATTTTAACCATCAATTGGGATAAAATCGTCACTGGTTTTAGGCACAAAAACAAATAAAAAAAGAAATGGTTTATTACATGATAAAAATAGCTAATGAAATCTTCATAGTTCACACTGTGTATTGGGAGATTTTGGTAATGATTGATCACAAAAATACTTTAAAACATTGTCGTTCACATTTTCAGCCTCCATTTTAAATAAAAAAGGATATCTGCGTTTTGGCCCAATAAAACAATTTCTTTGTTATGCCAACGTTTCGATATAATCTATATCTGACAGAAACATCAACAAAAGGATATTTTCATATACACTAAACTACAGAACACTTAACCTCCTGAAAATATTTTTTGCTTAAAATTACAAACATATTGACATTCTATTAGTATTATAACTCGCAGCTAACTTTTTATCTTATTTAGGAATTTTTGCTGAATTTTTTGAATCCGCCTCTGCCTTAGGGCCCTTGATCGGAATTGATGGGATGGTCCCTTGCTTGCTTCCGGAGAGTAAATTAGTTTTTTTTCCCCTCCACGTGGTCATACGCAGTTTGTACTGTTTTTTGACAATAAATTTATTTATTTATTTATAATAATGAAAATATCCTTTTGTTGATAATTATGTGGCCCTGATGAAGATATAGATTATATCGAAATGTTGGCGTAACAAAGAAATAGTTTTATTTGGACCTAAATGCAGATATCCTTATTTATTTAAATATTAATGTCCACAGTTAGAAATAGCTTGCCAAGCTATGACTAGCTTGGGGAGCTAATTTGTGCCACTATACTGGTTATTGACTCGGAAGAAGATGACTCCTTGTATGGGGTTGATTCATTCCAACTCTAAGAAGCTTGAACGTACATCTGAACTCACACTACTTTGTGAAGAAAAAAACAACTAACAATGTTATAGATTTTACATCCACGAATATTATCACAAAATCCATAGATCAAAAGTTGTAACAATACATCTTGTAAACAACAAAAAGTGTATATTAGGTTTCCAAGAAGTCTAGAAGTATTTTAAATTCAAATACATTCACTATAACTCATCCTAGGTTCTTAATTCTTCCAAAAGGATAATGAACAAAGCAGAAAAAACTTCACAAACAATATTCTGTTAAGTATTCAATTTCAAGAGGATCATATGATTAAAAAATAGGTTTATTTATAAGATCACAGATGAACATTGTAAAATACATAAATATAATTTTAACTTTATATAAAAATTCCAGTTTTGTTCACAGAACAAAGTAACAAGAGTTATCCTACAGATAATGGTGAAAGAAATTTACTGCTCAAACATATGTTATTTAATATTTTCAAATAAATTATGAAAACAGAATGACATCACATTTATCTGTAAGTCAGCCAGTATTCAAATTGGGTGAACAATTATTATATTATTGTCATGAGAAGAGGAAATATATTCCCTGTAAGAGATTATTTTTCTATTAATAATACTGATGGACACAAACACTGTGAACTACCTATGACAAACTATCATACAAAGGATATATGAAAAAAAGATAATAAATTCAAAAGTCAATGCCCTTTTCCAACTAATTCAGTGTTTTTTTTCAGTCATGAAAAAAATGTAAATTAATGGTCCAGCAAATCCTAAAAGTAAAGCACAAATGACCAACTGTAACCATGACATGCCCCAATCTGCACCACTACACTTGGACGAAGAAATTTTGTAAACATTTAAATCCTCATTCTCATTTTCAATAGAGGAGCGATTGGCACTACTTACTTCAAGAAAAATATCTTCCTTATGGAGGGAAGGAGGAACGCATGAATATTCTTCATGATTAACTTGTAAATTACATGCACTTTCAGAATCCCGTGAAAAATTACCAATAACAGCAAATGTAGGATTCAATGATCCATTATTATCAGAGATAACAGTTTCATCACTTTTACTAGTGCCATTACTCACATGAACGCCCGCTAGCTTTTCAGAAACAAATGACCCTGGTTTGATTGGTACCTTAATTTTTCGTCTAGCAAATATTTCATTGTCTCGCAAAATATGATTAATACGCTTCAACTCTGCAACCTGAAAAATAACATACATAACAGCTTCTGTAAGTTTCTTATAAATTTAAGCCACTAAAAAATCATATTTACACATTAAATTACATACTGGGCAATTGAATTTAATTGATAGTGTTTGAAGAGTTTCTCGGGGATCTAAAAGTTTTTCTATGTATTCATCAGATCTGAGATAACTTAAGTTGATATTGTCATCAATGCAGCCATCAGTAATGTTATCATTGCTTACTTCTCCCTCATCATCAGGAAGAAGTTGATAACATTGTCGCCTGAAAATTGTTAAGACGTCATTTAAATTTTAATGCCATTAACAAATATTGAAACTCATTAAACATCAAAACTTTCTGCAAGTATTACCATACCTTGGTCTTTTACTTCCATTGATAGCATTCCACTTTAAATTTCTGTTCATAATTTCTGTTTGCCAAGCACTGACACATAATGAATTACACACATACAAACTAATAAATTATTATGATCATGCTAACTCAATTATAATTACATTTCATTTATAATTAAAAATCTTAGGCAAAAGTGACAACGAGTGTTGTGAAGCGAGAACAAGTAGTTTCCATCGTTATTCTCCCGTCGTAATCGAAATATACAAAACATTGAACTTTCTGAAGCATAGGGTAGCAATTGACAGCAATTGAAAAGTTAATGAAAAATTGGTCCAGTAGCAGATGCTACCGGACGGAAGAAAGCTCACAGTATGGTAAACTTTCACACAAAATTTTCTAAAACTCGTCGTCAGCAATAACAACACTTCTGTTCTCATCCGTAAACAAACCATCAAATACAAGAAAATTAACTAAATAGTAAATATTTCTAGAAAAAAACGAGATCTTGCAATTCACATCTGAAAAAACAACAACAACAACTTTAGATTATGAGATCCTTCAACCCAACAATTCCGCTGTTTTGCCACCATAACAGTGCCCTCAACAACTCTCACCTATGCTGAAATTTGCTGTTTTCTGAAAGACTCGCAACACTCAATTTAATCGTTACTCTTATTTAATATTACTACACCATTCAATAAAACTTAAACGAAACTGATTTCATTCGATTACCTTAACTCAGTTTTGAAAAAACATTTTGAAAAAAATAAAATATTGGTACGTTGAAGTTGTGTAATCGCGGCGTTTTCAAATCTTTGAATATTCCGAAGAGCCAGACTTCCGCGAAATGCATCTTGTCAGATTGGGGAAATAGCATAGCCACAAGAACAGTCGCCATAGATGATGGTGTATGGCTTCGGGTACTCAATTGACCTTGGAAAATAGCGCTAACATGTACTGCGAATAGCGTCATTTCTCTCTTAGGCGCCACAGTAAGCAGACGATTTAACATTGTTCTTTCTACAGTGACAGTTAGGGCTTTCCAGTCACAGCCAGTTGACTGTAGACTGTAGTCAACTCTTGGCTGACTGTAGTCAACTTCGCTCTGAAACGCGAATAGAATACAAAAGTGGTGCAGACGTCGACTTCTGGGTTCGCGCATGCGCGTTAGGTTACTGAAATGCTTTTTGTGAGGTAAACGGCCACAAAATGCTTAATAAACAATGAATTACTAAGTGATTCTTCTAATTCGAATTTTCTGACTGAACTCAATTCTCATCTTCAACTCGGTGCGATTCTTCTGAATCTTCGTGATACTATCGATTATTCTGACTGCGCTCAACTCTCCTCCTCAGCGAAGTAGACTACAGTCAACTTTTTTTACGAATGGAATGCACGCAAAGATGACTGTAGTCGACTTTGCGTCAGCATGGTCAGCAAGTCAGTTCCGAGAGAACAACTATTTCAAGACTTTTCTGATTGTTTGTGCAGATGCTGACCATGGATGTATACATGAAATACACCCAGCGACCTTTTGTATTAGTTGTCCAAAGTGGAAATCGAAGTTTGAGATCTCTGTCTTAGTCGCACATCGACTTGTGTGCGCAGTAGTATACCTAGGCGGAGGGGGTGGTCCTGTTTTATAATAATAAAATAAAGATTTGTTGACTTTATTATAAAATTAATCTCGAATTTCCATTTCTTTTTTTTTAATTCACTGGTACGTTCTATATGCATTAGTTGCGAAGCTAACGTTCCTGTGTGACTTGAAGGTGGGAACCTCCTAAACCACTTACGCCCCGGGGCTCATTAGATATAGGTACGTTACTATAAGTGGGGGAACTCGATTCCTTGGTGGAACTAAGGGGTGATTAATATGCTGCGAGTCAGTGCGCCAGTACTACCAGTGTAAACGAAACACGCCAGCTCTGGCAGCTGCCAGCGACCCAAACACGCGTCTCCACTAACAGCTTCCGGCAGATCAAACAATTTTGTTCTGCCGTCCAGTGTCAGCGCCCCGCTCCGCCATCCATTTCGCAATAAGTGGTAGGTGCTGGCATGGGCCCGGTACTGGCAGCTTGTAGATCGACACACCTGCTACCAGTCACTGCAAGGTGAACAGTAAAAAATTACGTAAACTAAAAACTGTTCATTAAAAATTTGGCTTTACGTTTGATCACATTTACTATAGTAATACCTTTAGTATATATGCTAGTACCAGCTGAGTACCCGAGGCTTTACTCACGTGAATTATGTAACATGTCTGCAAATTTATTCATTCTCACATCTCTCCCATTGATATATAGCAAGAAAGTTATCCATTAATGCTTGAAATTTGATAGTATTGGTGTGTATACGCAATCCCTTATTTTCAGAGATGAAATAATAAGTTTGTCGAAAACATCTACTTAGAGATATTCTAGAATTAATTCAAATATCAATAGATATAAAATTTATATTCCAGATTATTACAGGGAGGTGTCCAAGATTTTTCCTACACCAATCTTCTTCTATTCAGTAAAAAAATTATATACATTATAACATTAAAATAATACACGCTATTAAAAGAATTATACACATAGCATACAAATCCAATACAAAACTTGATAGTACACATTTTCAGTTTCACCTTCAGGAGTAAGTATAAATAACCTTGACCAACCTACCCGTTAGAGAAACAAAGCGAACGAAATGACATCAATTAGTCTAGGCTGGCTAGGCTAGGCCAATCACCCTTAGGAGAGTTCGGATATTTTAACTCCTTAGGTGCTAAAATTCCACTTAAATGACATCATGTCACTGTTCATTAGAAAGATCTTAACATCAACGGTCAAATATCATAACATAGGTCACAGTTCATCTGTTATTACATTGGAAGTGTCTCTATTCAAATCAGTAACTTTCAAAGATGGAAGTTTGACACTAATATCGTTCATTATCAATCATTTTTCATGTCACGCTCTTCCCGACCTTCACCTCTAGGAGTATAGTGCACCACTTAGGGTGTGAACAGTTACATAGAGGCATCGGGAATATGATTATTCGACTCAAAACACTCAAGAATTATATATTCGAGTCTTAAATCGGTCGTTTCATGCTATTTTTACATCTCGCCCTACCTATCTCCAGCTCTAAGGGTACCGCATTGCAATCTGAGCGCCGTACCAAATTTCATGTTACATCCAGAGACAGATATGTAATTAAAGTGCCTGAATATTATAAACCCCACACGAATTGAGAATAACCCTAGGCGAATGTCGACTTCGCGGTGCCGTGGTTGTATCACAAGCAAGTAACCCAGGTTCCAGCCACGAATTATCCGCTCTCACACGATCACTGTAAATCTCACAACGTAAACAGAAAGATCAGCTTATAATCAACTCCCATCCCGGAGACGTCCTCCTCAACATTCCTTCATGCGGACGTTTTTGTATAACGTTAACCTATCGAGGCTACACCAAGAATATTTCTTATTTATCCAAATATTATACATTAAAACATTTTTAGTACCCTATGTCGGGGTTTCTCTCAGATAATCCATACTCTAATCCATAGGACCTATTTTCTATTAGAAGAGGTTTTTCCAAATGTTTATGTTTCCATGCTTTTCTACTGCTAGACGGTTCATCATCAATTCAGGGATACATATAACTAAGCACTTAATTCTTTTATTAGCAGGTATTGTGGTGTTCTCCCGAAAGATTATGTTATATACTCACGCAAAATATCCGATCAAAATTCATGATAAAAAATCTATCAATTAAAGCGTATCTAACATGCGTATCTCAATCCTGAATAACATCTCTGAGAATATTTAAAATATTTTAAAATAATACGATTTAACTACTGTTTGAACGGAAACAAGCTGAAATCTGTAGGCCATAAGACTGATCTACAATGGACGTAAAAGTAACGTAAGGAGTGCATAAGCTTTGTAATGTGACGCATTTCTACGTAATGTGACGCATTTCTACGTAATGTGACGCAATTTCTACGTAATGTGACGCACTTCCGGTCGTAGGACGTAATGTCGTCGTGGTGTTGCAGCAGTTGTCCACGCCTCCACCAGAATGGTGCTCATCGTGGATGGGCTTCACGGCATAATTGGCTACAAGGCCTCCTGCAACATAGAACACGAGTACCATGTCCACCGGAAACCCGTAGGCGACTTAGGCACTCATTAGTCTAGTAAAATAGAAGTAGTGGTGGAATATATTGGGATGGAAGTATAGATTGATAGGAATCATTTCAGGGTTATGGTTGAGAAGAAAATATGAGATTGAAATAGGGTTTATTTAGGGGTAGAATAAGGGGATTGGAAGTTTAAGTATGTCGGAGGAATCCGACGGTGAGCATGGGGATTGCCTCTCCGAGCAAGATGCCGATAATACTTGTGGAAGATATTGTTGGGGGTGGGGTCATGGAACGCCTTCCGGAGGTGTTTCAGGACACGAAGGTAAATGAATTTAGTGATAGGTTCTAATTTGGAAAGTCGACGAAGATAAGAACTGGGGGGTGCCCATCGGCGGTTTGACAGCCATCCGAAGGGACCGGTTCTCAAGAATGTGAAGGCGACGATGATTACTATTAGAAGTAGTAGCCCATGTTTCACAGACATCGAGTGACAGGCTTCGGACGCAAGATTTGTAGAGACGGAGTTTGATTTTAAACCGGATCTTGCGATTATAGAAGATACGAGAGAGAGACGGGCAAGCGTGCCGTTCATTTTATTGTAAAGAGACTTTTCCTGATCTTCCCAGCGAAGTTTCCTATCCATCGTGATCCCAAGGTACTTGACACTTGTGGACTAGGCCACAGTGGTGTCCTTGACCCTGAGCGACGGTAGGTTTTGGAAGGACTTGCCGGTCAAATAGCGGAAAGTGAAGATAATTGACTGGCACTTGGAGGGGTTCAAGGCTGTCTCTTATACACNTGAGCCCATTAGGACGGAAGAAACGAAGCAAACCAAGATCGGCAACTCCAACGTAACGTAAGGAAGGTGCTACATTTAGCAATCACAGAGTGGGATCTCCTTATGCTGTATGTGCGTATTTTGTCGCATGTTTCCTCAAGCATGGTTAAGTTGTTCAGTGTGTGTGTCTTTAGCTATTTCTTTCAGTCTTATTCTGTCATATTATGTGTAGTTAGAATAATGCTGATTTATTTTAAAAAGAGAGATTACTGCGAATACTCGCTTAGCCAGTCACACACTTCTTCGCAGATAATTTACTAGATAAATTACAAAAGAATATTTTTTGCCATAATAACATACCAACTCGCAATCATATAACGCATCCGTACGGTAATTGAAAGTAACCCTGTAGTCCAGGAAAAATACACAGACAAAAGGCGAAGTTCGACAAATATTCGTATAGAGATGAAATTTGGTACACATCTGAAGGTCATTTCAAATAAAATATCAAAAGTCCTCATCGATCCGACTCGTGCTAAAAAAAATTATTCGTGGTCAAATGTCATGAAAAACTTTTTTGAGAATATATCTTCATAAAAATAGTTATAATAAATTGTATGGATTATGAAATTACCTACAAAAAAGGTTTTAATATATTCTTTCTTCCAAAGTATCATTGGCGAACTAGCGCGGTTTAAAAAACGATGAATACTGTGTTGCGCCCAAAATGCGCAGCAGTGCAAGAACGCGCATTAATACATAGTGTTGGCGATCATACTCCGCCAACTAGACTGCCTCAATTCACGGAGTGCGGATTGTACGTTCTTTTCGAGAAGGGAATCTATGTAGTAAAGTTACTAAAAATTCAATTAACTATAAAACGGTATTAACCAATTATTTTAGAAAAACTAATACAATTAACGGTATGCTGTGGATCATGAAGGGAATGAAAAAAATCACGCTTGGAAGCAGGAAGTCAGGTTATTGATGAAGTCACTCCGGTAGAAAATTGTGATGAAACAAATACTGGACAAATGATGAGTTCTAATATAATTTAATCAACCTCCAGGTCTGTTGAGTATTGTACTTGAGTCTCTACTCTAGAGACTAATAATGATTATTGTACAGCAAGTTTCGAGTCTTATTAAAAAACTTAATTGACGTACTGATAAGGGATTTCTCATCCACTTTGATCTCGTTTCCAATTCCTAAAGCCCCAAGAAAACAAGCGTGTGTATATATTGCCTCGATTCTAAAATTGTCTCCGTTTCCCGAAAACTCAATGATTTCAGAATAATGTTTAATAACAGCAAATTGTCAATTGTAGTGAGTGAATGAACATTTGGTTACCGCTTTATTACGAATTGGCAGAAAAAAGTCATAACGAACAAACGGGTGAAAAGTTACATCTTTATTTGCTATATAACAATCGATGTGTAATATTCATTGTAGAAAATAAGTATTTGGTTCCTTTGTTGCAGAAAGATTTACTGAAAACTCGATCATATAATCTGCTTTATTTACTATTTTTTCTACGAGATGCTATTTTCCCAGAAAGCCAAGGAAACGTTTCTTGCGGTGGCGCAGGTGATAGTGTCATCCCGGGTTCGATTTCCGATGGAGCCAGAAAATTTGTAGCTTTTCACATTAACGTCCCAGTTCATACAGATATGACTACTGTAAAGCAAACCTTCCTTCCTCTATCCAGCTTCTCCTAGTATCAATAACTCTAACTATTAGTAACTACTTCTACTAACCACTCCACGTGGGTCAAGTTGTTGGTAAACCCAGCTAACCGGTCCACCTACTAACAACTCCTAACTCCAATCTCTCCATGTATAAGCTTCAATAGCACGCTACATTTCCCATTTACAAATACAACAATATAAAAAAATTTCTTACCAAGGCAGTACTTTTCACTCTCCGATATATTAAAACAGTCTTTTATGTTCTACATCTCTCGTACTTGCCTCTTGCGATAGCGTGTTATAATAGTCTTCGGATCTGTAGGTTTTACCCATTGTTTTCATTTATATCGTATCGAACCCATCAGTGAAGCCATTCTCACCACATTCCTTATAAATACGTCCTGGGCGCGCCCGTCTGTGTCAAAAGGAGGATTGGTTCAGTGGAGTTGCACAAAGCCCAATACTGGGACCCATTCTCTTTAATGTATACATTAATACCTGTGAATATTGACTACAAATTTTGATGGATTTGCAAGTGATTTTGTTTGAAAGTTTCCTGTAGGACAAATGTAGAGTTAAGCGATAATTTATGTAAACGATTAGTGCAGGACTGGTGTGCGGCAAATAATTTATCTCTAAATCCAGATAAAAATAGGTGATATAAAAGTTAATAAATAAATACTGACGAGCTTTTATGGACGAATAATACACACACACAGATATATATAGTTTAATTAGCTGGGATTTACAAAGAGACCGACCTCTGCGACTAACAACCGCAGTTGTAATGCTCGGATACAGCGCTCTGGATCATATCTAATCGCTGCCCGATCTCGGTTATTAAAATTACGACGAGTCTAGTGAGTAAACTCAAATCAAAACTGAGCCTTACTATATATATATATACATACACACAACAAAGTACATTTCTGATGGAAGAAGGATGTATGTAACATAAATTACCACACACCTCCTTCTTTCCCTTGTTCAAAGAATCAACAATGTAATATACCTCCTTCATCCAGTAAACAGTTGCTTTCAACTTAAGGAAGTATGGGTAGCAAAGTAACACACCCCGTTCTTGTACGGTGCAGAAAACATACCGTATTGGCTCGAATATAGAACCCCCAACATAATGCGATCATAAGTATTTTGAAGGAAAAATCACAAAAAGGAAATACCATTTTATTTTATCCTTTTCAATTACAACTTTTCTCCTAACTCATGAACAATGCATGCACCTTTTATTCAATTTTTTTTTCCAAATTTGGTCAATATTTTTCTATCCATCCTTGAATGGCAAATGTTGAGAAATGATAAATAAAAGAACGGCCTTGGCGTAAGAACCACCGAGACCAGAAAGTGGCTACCGCAATATCGCGATCGCAACACAACGTGCGTGTGGAAGACGACTACCGGCCAGACAACTATGCTGCATCATAATGTTCTTGGAAAACCGTGAATTCTCGATTAGTGATCATCAGTAGATGCGCTAAAATGCTTGTTGAGGCGCACAATACCCAACTTATGGTTGCTAATCTTGAAGTACTCGAATATAGTGCGAATACAACTTTGGAAGGAACATATTGGGAAAAGTTATATTATGGCCAAAACGGTATTTCCTTCATGTACTCAACAGCTGTTTGCGACAGGTGGAAAGAAAAGTCCTTGCGTTTAAGATGTTTTTAAGTCTGAGTTTTTAAAACCAATACTGATGGAATTAAGATTATATTTGTATTTATTTAATTCTGTATATTTCATTTCTACTTTCATTAGATTCAGTTCATTTCACGACTCATTTCTTTGGTTAATTTCTCTTTGTGATTTCTATTTTGACCGGTAACCTCATTATACAGAAGTCGGGTCGGATCCGACCCAACACTAACCTTCCAACTTCATCTCATTCCACAAAACCTATAGAGCGTTAACAGTCGACTGGGCTCATTGTTGGCTGTTGCGCACATAAAAATAGAAAATTATGTTGGGAATTTCCACATTACAAACATTTTATTAAAATAGTAACTATTAAAAATAGGTTTTAAAAATAAAGAAATAATTATTCTGCAACATACATTGTTACAGACATAAAAAATTGTTGCTCAAGAACTTTATTTTCTTTGGGCTCAATAACTGTTTTAAATACTCTTAAATATACATAATTCAAATTGAAAATAATTTTTTGGTTGATTTTGTTTGGAAAACTTGAAGAAAAAAAAGCGCCGTTGCCCTTTGATATCGTATCGTTTTATTTATTCCTCGCGAGATGGATCTTCTGTCAAGTCCATGCTCTTGACTTACGGACGAACTTTAAACTATGGAGCGTAAAAGGCGTTCCAGCACCAACAATCCCGTACGATTCGGATACGTCCTGAATTCCGCGCATGCGCACTGAGGAAATCCCGAGATATTTCCGAACTCTTCGGAATTTGCTGCTGGAACACACCTTAAATATAAACATTAATCATGACTACATTACTAATTGTTACACAGTACATATTAGAACAAAACATTAAAACTATGAACAAAAAAAGTAGAAACAAACAGGAAACTCATTTTTCTTCCAAGTCCGCAAATCAAACAATTAAGCTTAATACCGATTTTAATGTTTTCTTCTTAAAAAATATGAGACTCCCACAATCTTCCAACGCTTAGGGGAGAGGAGAGATCATTTCTTAATTGATATTTTCGATAATTATTCGTGTCTAGCTCTTCCCAACCCCACTTCGAGGGGTGTCGTGCACCTCATGTGATCAGAAATGTTATGCTGGCACTTCACTTGGCGGTGCGGTATTTGTGTAGCGAATTTGATGTATTTGGCTAAATATTTGACGTATTCACAAATATCACAAACATTCCATCCTCGCATGGTCCGGACACGCAAATGACCCAATAATGCCACATATGTTCTCTTATACCAATGATGGATGGGATGTATTTGATATAATTCAAGAAATATTTATACTGTTTTGTTTTCCCAGCCCATATAAATATTTCAGTCCATATTAAATAAATTGTAGAATAAAATAAGTCAAAATATAGGCTAAAGAACCAGAATATAAACAAATCTCGATGACGCGCGCTCAACTGAACGAAACACGCAAACGAAATGTGGACGGTTCACACAAATATTTGCCTTATTTGAGTCCTTTGATGTGCAACTAAGATTCGACAAGAGGACGGATACAGGCTGGATACAGGTGTTCACGTATTTGCCACTGTAGAGCAAATACATCGAATACAGACAAATCTACACGTGGCCTTGTTGGCAAACACACAAGCACGCAACGCCGAGTGAAGCATTACATAATGTTATTAGAACTACGATCTCAGAATACACAAAAACCATGGACTCGTCCCTAATGTCAGTTTCTTTACCCCCCAACTCGAAGCATACCGTACCCCTATGTGATCTGAACTTCCACTTAACGGCATTGCTAGTTTAATTAAACATCTTATCAACCCTAAAACTATGGATCCAATGTCATTTTCATTTTTTATACTTCAAAATTCGTTTTCAATTATATTTACACATGAACCCATTACTCCGCCTCCCTTTTTACCATGAGGGCTGAATTGCAATATATCGGATTTCATTATTAACTCACAGGAGTCGAAATCGGTGGTCTCGTCCCTAGTATCGGCTACATTCGGTATTTTATTTATTATTTCAGAATAATGCTCAATGGAAAATTGTCAAATGTGGCGAGTGAATTAACTTTTGGTCACCGCCTGGTTACGAATTAGCAAAAGGAATTCATAACGAATAATCGGATAAAAATTTTCCTAGCGTTGCTATCTAACAATTGATACGTAATATTCGAGGAAATAAGTCCCTTAAGAATGTATTTGGCTCATTACCATCTAGATGGTAATGTTTGGCTCCAATGTGGCCACTGTTAGTCTCTGTCTACAATACAATTAGAAAGAGGCGATTTACTGAAAAATCGACCATATAATCTGCATTTATTCACAATTTTCTCTATGAGATGCCATTTTTCTGGAGTGTTTTCTTACCGTGAAAGTACTTTTTACCCCGATTTATTTAAATTGTCCTTCATATTTACATCTACTGGCCTTATCGATAACGTGTTATAAGCAGTTATGACTTCAGATCTCCAGGTTTTTACCCTTTGTTTCATTTATATCCTATCGAACACATCTATGTATAAAGTCATGCTCACTTCCAAAACCCTCCCATAAATAAGTCCTGGGTGCGCCCCTGCACAAATCTCTGCTGAAGGCTATAGAGCCTCCAAACTTACCAAAGCAGAAGGTAAGTAATCTTACATAAAGTTTACAAACCTAAGCTTTAATGACTTACATTTGGGTACTTTTTTGGATACTCATCAACAAAGAGACTTGAAAAACAATACCATACTTTGTCAGCTATGAAGAGTTCAATTACCAATTTCTGAGTAGTCTACCATAGGCAGGCCAGCAGTACAGGCTTCTTATTTCATTTTTAACATGTTTTTTATTCAATAAGTCATGAATTTTTTGTAATTTGACCATAATTTATATTAAAAATAAATAAATTCTTATTCCCAGAAATGAACTTATTTGCTAAAAACTTCTTTTAAAAAATATCTAGTGACAACAAAAATTTTTGACTTCTCCTGCAAAGCCCACAATGTAAAAAATTGAACAAAAAAATTTGTAGTCAGTACAAGGAAAAACTGGTGGTGCAAGGCCATTGCGCATACTTTCTCATATAATTTCTCTGCCTGCAGCATAGAGAGAGAATTATAGTGAAAGGGTCAATTCTGGTGTGACCCCGTTATATTTTGGTTGTCTTCCAGTGCTCTTTCATGCTCGAAGTGGCTATATGAACTTATTAGTCTTTTAGATAAGATTAATTTATTGGTCTTTTATTTGAAACTTGAAATAAGATAAATATTCAGGATATTATTTCAAAACATATAGCGACATATCAATCTTATAAATATTGTAAAAGTGTTATAAATAAATTTTGTCAAAAAAACACTTGCAAACTGCGGACCACATGGGGGGCTATAAACTAAGTTACTCTCCGGAAACAAGCAAGGGACCATCCCATCAATTATTTAATAAATATACTGTTATCCATTGATTATTCAAAATAAATTATAGATATTAGTGCAGTAAAAATTTCAGATTAATAAAACAAACGCATTAATGACATTCCTAACCAGAGGAAAATTGCAGTAAAACCCAGGTCAGGACGGGGTTACAGAGATAATGTACATGACCGTGCTAAGGTTGCGAACAATTATATAATCAATTTCGTGTCTGTAGAGTGTAGGCTGTCCTATATATTTTATTATAATTACATCTTTCATTTCCTTTACAAAAAGTGTATTCTGTTTGCTTGGTTCATTTACACAGGTAATTATTAAAGCTCCTTTAAACAGTAAACGTATGTGTAAGTAGCAGACAAAAAATTATTTTACTGCGTCTATACGAAACTTTCAGGTGAAATACTGCTAATGTGGATGTAATGTATACTAATTGTACTGTACGTACAGAAAATTTAAGCAAAATTGTTGGAGCCGTTTTTGAGAAACATTCAAGAGTACTTTGACATTCATGTGAAGTACCCTTTATATTGAAGTAAAAAGAAAATTAGAGCATGTGCATTGACAACAAGTAAATTCTACCGTAAATATGAAATAGGAATTAAATTGGTTCATCGGTTTTCACAGAATCGCTGCGCACGGACAGACATTATGTCCAAAACCACTTTTTCAGAATCAGGGATTGCTAAAACATATTTCCGTCAAAATCTCACTTTTGAATTAAGTTTAAAAGTTAAGGGTCTTGATAATGTTTTTAAGTACATATTTTGTGCATTAGAAGCATGTAACTGTCGTATTTACATTCTTAATTCAACTACAAATAATGCACCTTCTTCTCTTTCAGTCATATAGAAGAGATACCAACATCATTCATTAGTGCTCAGAATATTCCACACTTCCATCTTTCAGTGGTTCTTGTTACATGCTAATTTCCTCATCTTCAGAGAACAGTATCTGCACTGCCCAGTTTGTAATAATTGATAATGACTGATGTCCCAGTATTGACACATTTCATTATTATGCAGTGTTGAAATTAACACCACAGTTTTATTCCTTTTGTGTAGGTATGGCATAGTATCACTTACTGCACAATCTTAAATGTAGAAAAATAAACCAGAGACAATGTCCTTAATGGAACAGCATTTGTAGCATCCAAAACAACAGCTGGTCAGAGCAACAGAAGCATCTCACATGGCATATATGTGCAATAAAATGAATGGCCACTGTGTACCACACGAGGGTTAATAATGAGAGTTTTAAGTTGATTAAAGTCATAAAATGGTATAATACAAACACACATTAAAAAAACAATATCATGGCACTTCTTGGTTACTCTAGTCTGCATACATTTCCCTACTTCATGTTGCAGACATTAGAGGAGGGAGATCTAGGACCCTGTTTCACAAAAGTTCACACTTGTCAGAAACAAGTATTTACACACACTCCACTCTCTCATTTGATTCTAGGGCAAGTGATGGAAAATTTGGTATAATATAAAACTGCATATAATGACATAACTGAATTAAAATATATAGGTAAAAACTTCTTTTTACATACATACAAATTTTTTTCTTAGTTTTATACAATTCTACATTCGTACACTAACAAATTTAAAGTTTACTCCTTCCCTGAAAGTTTTCGTATGTCATTGTACACAAATCAACAGTTCATCTTCATCATTTACGGAAGAATTTGGCTACCACATATTAATAAAATAATGCTTTAAACATAGCTAACTTGTTTATAACTAGGTAAGAAATACTTCATAGGTAACAAATTCTTTTACAAGTTTGTCAGTCACAATTGTTAGTAACTTAACAATGATAGTGAGTTAAAAGTAAATCACCTGTAAACTTATAATTACAAGTGAAACACTATAAATTATGTCATGTTAAATGAAAATGGGAGACGGGACAGATTCGACCTCGGGACCTTGAGCTTAGCGTGTTCATATGCTTACCATCTGCGCGATCTCGTTCGCCTCCCGGGTCTGTCTTCCAAGCGTATGAGCACGCTAAGCTCAAGGTCCCGAGATCGAATCTGTCCCTTCTCCCATTTTCACTTAACATAACATAATTTATCTGTTAATTGGCAGTGAGGTTCACCACAATTTAAGAGATTTCTTCGTGAAACTCTAGTAACTGGATATTAAAAAACAACAACTCATGAAAATTTACTTGTTACTTACAAAATTTTACTTTTGTGAAACGGGCCCCTGGTATCTCATTGGCATTTGGAATAAAAGAAGAAAATTATCAATATTTTTTTATTCATGTCCCAAAGTACACGTACACTGTGCAGAAAATATTGTTTACACCCACTGCTACTCACAGGGATTAAGTCTAAAAACAAGTTTAGTGTCAGAAACTGATATACACATTCTTGACTTCACACCAGCTAATTAATGAAGATGAATACAAATAAGAGTAACATACAATATACTTGAATGTATGACTATGCAAAACATTTGTACTGAATTATTTCCCTTTGTCATTGAATATGATTTTAACAATACAATGTGTCAGGAAATAACTACAATAACACTTCAACACAGGGATCTCATGGACAGACAATTCTATGACTGCAATTTTTGAACAACATCACTAAATTAAAAAATATATATAAAAAAGTACCTATTGTAAAATGAATTACTGTTGTTTAAGATGGACATTTGTTTAAAAGAAAGGATTACATCATTAACATAAAATGGAAATTTGGTTTTGCAATCTACTTTATGCAATGTGGAGTTATGTAGTAATCTTCAGGTACACAAGTTTTGTTATTTCACAATTCCACAAATCTTTCTGTTCTTCCAGCAAGGAAATATGCATGAAAGAAATTGCACATACACTCAATTCTCAGCAATGAATGAAACTAAATTTATTATTGTAATGTTATGACTGATACAAAACAATAAAGAACAAATAATCTACATTTAACTAAATCATTATCTTTACTACAATGCACATGAAGGAAAATACTTACAACTCTTATCCTCCATTAGGAGAAATATAGATCTATGTGAACTACTTGTAGAGCCTTATATTAATACACGTTATAAAAAATTCAGGGAGAAGGCTGGAATTTTCACTGAAGACCTCCATCCCAGGGCTTGGACACTACTCGACATTTCTTCAGAAATATTTATCTGTATTTTCATGGACACTGCAAAGTTAAAGAAGGTTTTCTATCCAAAAAAATCCAACACAAGCACAAAGAAGATCATTTATTTAACATATCACCAGAGAAGTGAAACTAATTAAAAATAATTATAATTCAATTCCCTTATAACAGAAGAAAGGGTAGGACACTTATGCATTTCAATAAGTTTAAATAATGCACATGTGCGACAGACCATGTACATTAGGTATTATCTTAGGACAAAGAAAACTCTCTCACCACTTTCGTAATGGCAAAACTAACAAAAATTGGAATAAGCTTAGGAGTGTTCATCCCAGCTGAAAATATTTATTGTTTCTTTCCAATGTTGTGCTTTAGTAAGTATTCAAGTATTCCTGAAGGGGATCAATAAATCTGCCAGCAATTGTCCCCTGAATTATTGTAGTGAGGATTAATTTTTGAGCATTTTGCAAGTCAAACTGTGTCATTTGTTGTCCTTTATGCCAAAAATGGTGCTCAATTATGCATTTAACATGCTTTAATTACATTATTTGTAACAGGCTATGTAAAATAATCATTTTAGTACCTTTTAGGTCATTTCCAAAAATTACAAGTTTATTCCCACTCATGAATGTCCTATCCCTCAGAAAATGCAAATCTGATTAAAAGCTAGGGAAAACTTAACTGAATGGGATTAACTAATCATATCAAAAATGACTTATGACTAATCAACAATTTCTCAACATATCATTTAAATGGAAATATTATACCTTTCCTTTAAGAGGCAGCATTTTATCCTCAAATCAGTAGTTGTCAGAACCTCCTCCAAATTGGCAACTGTAAATAGATCTACTCTCAAAAAAAAGTACAAGACAAAACAAAGGAAAACAAAAATAAATGAAAACAAATAAATCCTAACATGCATAATACAAAAATATTTAATTTATTGTAAGATTAACCTATAAAGAATTTACAAAAACCAAAGATCAAAAAATAGACTTTATTGGTAAGAAGTTAATAAAATAACAGTCACTTCAGTGCAAGATGTTGCACAATGTCACATGAATCTCTAGTTGGCAGTAACTTAAAACTATAATCAATCAACATATAATACAATTCCAGAAGGTAGACACTTTCCCTGTTGTTAATGATGTACAGAGCTACGTTTGTAGGATGATTAGTGATTCCTTGTTTCTCATATAAAGAACAACAAAATCACTAGTCTTCCACACAACAATAGCCAGAAAATGAATGTTCTTCTTGCTGCTCACAATGCTTTCATAAGTCCACAAATATCACTTTCTACAAATCTACTTCTTTGAATTGGTTATAACAAAATTAACTCTATTAATATAAATTTACAGAATACAGAAGAGCCGAAATTAATCACCTTTGCTGAAGAAGATACTGGGCCATCTGAATTTGATTTGGAGTCCCAGTTATGGTAATAATCCTATCAGTTGATCCTGGCAATGGTTCATCAATTGTTATTCCAGCACCAGAATCTGAACGAATCTTACGAATTCTTGCTCCTCCTTTCCCAATAATGGCCCCAGCCAACTGAAAACAAATTTGAGAATTAGCCAATCTCCTGGATTAAGAATATCACCTCAATGTTGTTCATACTCAGTACACATATTTAACAACTACCTAAAATTCCAACTACATAATCAAATTTAATTATAAATGGACATAAGGTTGCTACATAATCCACTCTTTTCAAAGAAGAATCACTTGAGCTAGTGTTTGGTAATATCACACCTAACAAAACATTTACTGCAATTTTGGCATTGAATACAAGGATTTTGAAATACTATAACTATTTTTTTAAAATTTGCATAACTTTAAGCTATAATTTATTTTCACATTTAGCTCCAGATGAACATTCAGTTCTCATTCCAGAGAGTTTGTTAACCATAAAAAAGAAAAAGTGTTCAAACAATACAATTTGACTGTACTTACCTCATTTACAGGGTTAGGATTTTACATACTTCACAAACCTTTTTCCCTATTTTCTATGTATTTGAGGAATCTATTTCTAGCATTTCTAACCCCGTGGGATCATTGTAATTTATTGTTTAATTAACTATTTCATACTGTTTAGTTTGAATAACCATTTAGTATAAATAACAAAATTTTCATGTTTGTCATCGAAATATGGTTTTTATTGTGTGAACAAGCCCACAGGTATTATTCAGCTAATCCAAATTACACTAGCATTTTCTTAGCAATAAGTGGAATATTTAGTGCACACTGATCCAAGTTCTACTCACTAGAATAACTGGAGTGTTTGCTAAGGAGCCCCCCCCCACAAAAAAAAAAAAAAAAAAAAAAAAAAAAAGAGCAAAAACTTGTTATGTAATAAANGCGAATTTAGAAACAATCGCACAGAAATATATTCAAATAGCATGCTTCAGAATTTTGATGTAAATCAATACAAAATTTGAATAAGAGGTTATTTTTATCACTATGACTATCAAAACAAATTACATTGGCTTAATATATTTCTAATTATATTCATAGCTACTCATTGTCACGAGGACTAAAAATATTGCAAAAGATAGTGAACTTATTAAAACTACATCTGCAATATGATTTAATTACATTTAAACACAATTAATCATTAAAAATTTTAAAAAATTAAAATATTTTAGTAAGTTCTGTTAAATATTATCAGAAGTAAGCAGTATTAATTTTCTGTTCAATATAATAAAAATTAAAAAGTATTTTTTTTTATAACTTACATCTTTGGGAATCGTAACTTGTGTTGTGTTCTTTCCACTCAACATCGCATTTTGCCCTCCATTATTATTGTTTCCCATGTTCATAGCATTGCTATTCATCATACCGTTTGCAGCTCCTACAAATAAACAGAACGAATAAATGTTCATAGTAATCCTTATTCAGGAGAATCATCACCATTAACTGATTATTTACAGTGTACGAGTCAATCTAGGAAGACACTCACCCCCAAAGCCTCTATTGCCTCCGAAGTTTCCTGCACCACGTGGACCAGGAGCAGGCCCACCCATACCACCTGGAGGTGGTGGTGGTCCACTGAATAATAAAAAATGAAATAACAGCAAGGAAGACAGAAAGAAAATTATTTATAGTAATGTTAATATAAATTACAGCACATATCTATCATAATTAATCATCAGAGAGAAAATCTCCCACTATTTTAAGTTCTTTAAATTCTAGACACTACAATAAAACAAATTCAGATAGAAAACATAGTTTCTTACCCCATGGCTCCTCTAGGTCCACCACGAGGTGGTGGTCCTCCAGGACCCATATTACCACCCAATCCACCAAATCTACCACCCCCACCCCCACCACCGCCACCACCTCGTCCTCCCATTGGTGGTGGTCCCATTCCACCACGCATTGGACCTCCTCGTGCTTTGCTCTCTTGGTCACCATAGCCACCATACTCTTGGGCATAGTAGTCATCATAGTTGTGAGGGTCATAAGGACTGTTCATTCCTTTCATGGGAGACTAAAACATTTCTAAAATTAGCTAATACCTTAACTCGTTATTAAACAGTGTAATATATATATATATATTGGTATACTTACAGTTTTTATGAGTTCAACAATTTCTTTTATTGATTCTATGCAAGTGTTAGGTCTCCCTGATATCTGGCATACTCTATCTGTGCTTTGTGGACAACAATTGGAAAATATTTTGATTCTTGCTCCAGTTTTCTGAAAGAATAAATTTATAACAATTAAATTAAAATACTTTTACTCTTCAAGAATAAACAAGAGTGAAAAACTGGACCAATTGGGATAAGGTATTAAAAAAAGTACAACCACTATAGAAACTTAATTTAAAGTTATATATATATATATATATATATATATATATATATATATATATATATATATATATATATATATATATATATAAANGCCCGCTGCGTGGCCTATTCGAGAATTATTTCGGGACTCTGGACGCCCCTTCATTTCGCGCCATGACGCACGCCGCGTCACGGGATAAGCGTGCACCAAGGTCATCCGACAGGGTTGTCACAACACCCGCAAGAGGTTCCACCCTGTGCCTCGCGCCCTTGTATTGATCGGAGTTCCCAGTCTCCATTCGTTACACGTACAAAGAGTTGCCAGGCAAGCACTCTTTCATATTCTTACCAATTTATGACCGAAGTTTTGTTGAAAAAGCTATTTCAAGTATACGAAAATATAACGTACCAGGACTCGTATACGACAAACCACCATGTACTTTACACGTTAGTTCAAATCCAATTGTTTACGAACAATGTACCCCCGTAATTTAATTAAGGACGCGCTTGTATAACGAGTTGTGCTATTAGTACAATGAAGGGAATGAAACAGAACTGTTTTTCAGGACGGGTTACAATCACAAGTTAATACATTTCTAGTAGTGACCCACGCATGGTTAGTAATAATAATTAACTTCCTTAGATTCTCTTCCCGTTCCCAACATTACATCGTGACAGCAGAAAAATATTACTAGCAGGCAAAGGTAACTAAAATTCTCATTTAAGAGAAACTAATTGTAACTCATCACTTAAAAGTTTGAGATCTCCAACTCAAATGTGCCCAGGTAACTGCAAGTTAGCAAAGTAATTAGATTACTGAAAAATAAAAATTGTTTGCCCAGTCTCACTGAAGTACTGTTTTTAGGTATAACTTTAAGGAGTACTGTATCATTTAAATTAATTTATTACAAAATTCAACATACTCTAACAGATATAAAATTTATAACAAGTAATGGTCGGTGATTGAATTTATACTTTATATATTTATTTATTCTCCACCCATAAACAACACCATTCATAGTAAAAAAAATGAATGCCTCCCACAGGAGGTAGTGTATCTGTGTGTGTGGGTAGGTGAGTTCAAGCCCAGAATATATGGAGCATATGCATATAATACACAATTCATGCAGAACATCAGAAGTATTAACAAATAATTCACAAAAATAGATTTACATACAGAATAAAAAATATCAAAATATCAAAGCATAAAATAGGCAACACATACAAAATTGAGTGTGACAGTCCCAACACTCCTGGATATAAATTTCTCTAACCCTTAAAGCACAACATGTTAAATATGAAGCAGTATATATTAATAGAATATTGATTCTAGAGATGTCTTATATAGTATTAAACCCTTTTTGCAGTAACCGTTTTATTGTTTATTTCAATTTCTACGAGCCAATCTTGTAGCGTTCTTTTCTTGTTTCTCTTAGTTCCCCCCCCCCTATGTTTTATAATTCTCACTGGGTAATAAATTCCACACCTTAGTAGCTATGAAGTGGTAAGATCTTTTGTAAATAGCCTTGGAGACCTGTGGGAGAGGCTTATTCCTTGTTTATGATCATGAGCAAAGATGTTTTCTATTAAGGTCTTCATAGAATTGTAATAATGAGAGAAGGCAAAAATTTCTCATTGTATCTAATTGCCCCATATTAATTTTCCCTATCTTTGTATGAAAAGACTGAATAGTTCTTATTAGTGGCCCCAGAATATTTTGGTATGCACCGCCCCAATTACTATATTATTAACAAAGGCAAAGTAGGTTCTTCTCAGTGTGTGATGTAAAATGTCTCAATTTGTAATAGATGTAATGGTAGAATCTCACTTTGTTCACTACAACTTTTATATTGTAGTCCCACCTTAAATTACAAAGATGACCCCCAGATATTTGTAGTTATTTACTCTTTGTAGAATATTATCCCCTATTTTTATAGTTAATTTGTCAGGTAAGCTGTCCTTCAAAAGGGAATATATATTGTCTTATCTATATTGATTTATTTGTCCGAACCAGTCATTTACAATTTTTAGTTTTTTTATTAATGTCTGCCTCTGCTTCACCTCAATTCTTGCCTGCTCCTATAACCAGTGTCATCAGCGTAAGTTATGTCACTGGTATCTAAAAGTAGGTCATTCAAAAAGATTCTGTTAGTTAAATAATGTAAGATGACCAAGGAGTCCGTGTAACTCCCATACTATGTAGTTTACTGAGCAGAATTTTGTGGTCTACCATATTGAACGTTTTTAAGTCAATGAAAGCTCCTGTGACTGCATTTTTTAAATTTAATTTATTATAAATTTTATTGGTAACATGCGATGTGTTTCCTGTACCCAAGTTCTTTAAGAAGCCAAATTGCTTGTCTGAGATTAAGTTGTTCATGTTTATGTAGTCATATAATCTCAAGTGAATTAGTTTCTCAAAAAGTTTCAAAATATTGGCCAATAAAGAAATGGGTCTGTAGTTATTGTAGTCCACTTTTGGGCCTTTTATTGTGTATAGGTACAATAAGTGCTTGTTTCAATGGTGTTGGTCAAATTTTTTTCTTTATGCATAAATTAAACTTGTACTCTAATATTTGTGATATGTCCTTCATAGTTTTAATTACTTTCACATTAATACCCTCAAGCCATCTGCCCTTATTTTTTAATTTGCTTACATTATTTTTGATTTCTCCAGCACTATTTGGAATAAATAGAAACTAATAAGTATATTTTGATTTCTCTTGCTTCGTCTAAGTTTATTCGCCAGGATATTACCTATTTCTGAGAAAATTATTGAAGTGATTAGCTATTTCCTTGTGAGATTTCACTAGTTTGTTACCTACTACTATATTTTCAATACAATTGCTTTTATTTTTACAGTCACTAATTTCCCATATACATTATCCTGAAACTTACACGGTTCTTTTGAAGATAGCATACATTTTTTATTTTCATGTAGATTTTTTGAAATATTAATTGTCTTCAGTAGAATCCTGTCATATCTGGAATTTATGCTTAAGCTCTGGATCTTCCCTGTATCTTACAATAGTATATAGATTTTCTTTATTCAGGATGGAATCTTGATTCCTTTGGTAATGTACTCCTTCCTTAAACCCATTTGTTTTTTCTGCTCTTAGACATGCTTATGCAGTGTTTTATTTTATTGATCACCATTTTTGTAACAGTTTCCAGATCATTTATATTATAGATTTCCTCCCGATTTTCTTTATGGGCTACTTTGGAAAGCTTTTTATAGTTGATTACAGAGTTAATGATCTCTCTTTGAGCAACCAGACGAACATTATCTACCTGCAGGAATAACTGATAGTGATCAGGCATTTCAGTTTCCTGCAGTACTGCTCTGATATCCAGGTTACTTTTATAGTAGACATTGTCTATGCAAGAAGAGCCTCTTGGATAGGCTTATCCCTTGGAACGCTGGCAAGAATCCCATATCAAGTAGAGTAGCTAAAAAATCTTTGTTGCTTTCAGTTATATTCAGTAGATTTATGTTGAAATCACCAGCCAGAAAGTGGTGGTGAATATTTCTAGTCTTGTAAAGGGATTCTTTAGCCTTGAGCTAGTTTTTTCTCTTTTCAAGTTTGTGACACCTATATATATCTGTCATGGATATTTTATTTTTTGGATCAATCTGTTCAATTGTGATAGTTGCAAACTTAGTGCAACCGACAGTTATAACTTCAAACTGTTTTTAATTTGTTTCTGCACAAAGATGACAACTCCATCGGAACTGTTCAGAGTACTCTAGTTATAATAAGAGTCGTATCCCTTCAAACTATTTAGTGACAATGCCTGAATTTTCCATGTCTCTGTACATATAATTACATGAGGTTTTTGCTCTAGTGTTTCAAAATAAGCTTTCATCCTAGTGAGGTTTTTGCTTAGACTGCATATATTCACCAGCAATACTGTATAATGGTTTTAAAAAAATAGTATAATCGAGTTTGGTTTACTTACGTTGACAACTCTACTTTCTGCTGTGATCTCCCCATATTCCACATCAAGCACTGATTCCCTATTTTGAGGGGTTTCGAGGTTCAATACATTCTCTTCATCACCACAGTCCTCATTAAAACCACGAACACTGTTTTTATTAGAGGCAGTGGTATTTGCTAGTTGTACTTGTTTGGTTTCCTTGTTTTTTATTTTTTAGGTTTACAGCTGATAATCCCGTTGCTGCCTTCTGTTTGATGGGGATGTATATATGTTGTGGTATATCAGGGTATATTGGATAATCCACTGTTTCTATATACTTTGCTATTTATCACTTTAAAATAATACAGTTTTTAGTATCGGTGGTCCTATGGTCAGTATCATGATGCATTCCCAATTTTACATTTATCACTGCAGTTTTCACCCAATGATCTCCTGCACATATAAAGCATGTAATTTGGTTTTCACACTTAATAGGATTGTGTCCAGGTCTTCCACATTTTAGGCAAATTTTAACATTTATGTAGTCCATACATCTACACAAATGTCCCAAAAATACTTTCATATTATTATTCTTCAGCTGACTAGCTGTCAGGACTGACTTCTATGATAATATTTCAGGTTTTTGTATAAAACTTTTATTAAATAATTTATCATAATAAATCTACCAATCCAATAATGAACTAGATTGATAAACTAATATCATATAAAAGGGAGGTGGGAAGAGAATGGTGTGGATTGGATGCAAAGTTGCTGTGATGCATTGGATGCAGTTGAAGGGATGACGAGATATTTAAACTACAATTGCCATTAAGTTCAATCTGAGATGACACGGGACAGGTTTCCTTAGGGCTGTGGATGGGTGGGGCCAGACAAAAATATCTCACATTTGGGTCAAGTCCATGGTATTTGTGTACTCTTAGATGAATAATTGTATTTCGAATGATATTATGTACCCTTCAGACAACACGAGGTATGTGACACCTTTAAAGGTGCGGGTTGGGAAGAGCGCAACACAAAAAATCGCAAATATCCGCTATGAAAGGATTTTACAAACAAACAAACAAAAACACCACACACACAACAACAAACAAACAAACATCAATATCATTGTGCTTCCAGACCTGCAAATCCAACAGCTAACCTAAATACCGATTTTATTATCCTTAGCTTAAAAAAAACAAACAAACAAAAACAAACAAACAGCAATTTCATTCAAAATTCCAATCCTCATTTCACTGCCTTATGGATGGATTTTCATAAAATTTTGTCTTAGCGGACATTTTCGATAATTTTTGATGTCTCGCTCTTCCAAACCCCCACATCTAGGGTGTCATACACAGCATGTGGTGTGAAAATTTATAGAAAGTCATTAAACTACGATTATTCATCGCAGAATACACAAAAAACATCGACTCTGCCCTAATGTCTTTTTACATATCACTCTTCTCACTCCCTCTAAGCTCTAAGGATATCATGCTCCAATGTGATCTGAACTTTACTTAATTGCATTAGTAGTTTAATTAAACATAAAACCTAAAACTATGGATCCATTGCAATTTTCATTTTTTTTACATTTCAAAATAAGTTTTCAATTATTGATGAGGGCTGAATTTAGACTTGCACGATATCAGATTTTTACTATCAACTTGATGATCCTGAAGACGGGTCTTCAACTCTCATGTTGGATAATTACGCTGGTACATTTCATGTTGGATAATTTTTCAGGACATCCCCTTCTCAAGGGGGACTGGAGTTTATACAGGCTGATTGTGAAGATTGAAGTATTCGGGAATGCCATTACTGATTTCAGCGGCCCCAAAAATTATGATCTCAATATTAATATCAGTAATTTATATTAATTTCAACACTTAAACACCCTTTCATCCTCTCCCAAAAAAACTATTTCATCATAGAGGGTGGTCATTGATTTAAGTGGCATTAAGAGAATGAGTCTACTCTTCTGTATCTTAAAGAAAGCTACATTCAACAGAAGTCTTTGTTTAAAAATAATAATAATTTTTTTTTGTCAGAAACCTTTCCATGGGGGTGGTACAACAACTTGCCGAAATTTCATCTCAATCAGATGTATGATATAGGAGCGCTTAAAGGACATACAAACAAACCTTCATTTTTATACATAAAGAATATTGATAGTATTGATTCTTATCAATTCATATATCCACAACATTTCAACCCTTGTGTTTGGACATTAACAGGTGTTCATAAATGGTAATAATGATTTATAATTAGAGTTCAAGAGTTCATAAGCTGGAATAATTATTAACATAAATAATTATAAGAATACTCCAAAATTCTTCAGAGTTCTTACACAAATGTAAATTCATTTTAGTGTAATTTATATATTCAATTTCTGGTAGGTAATGTTAGTACTATTATTTTCAAATTCCAAAATAGAAGAATTCTTGCAATGATAATTTTCTTTAAAATGGTAACTTATTTTGCATCTAATTTGTTGGTGCTCCTGTTTTGTCTTCAAATCTCTCTATACAAGACCCATACAGGGGAGCAAAGGATAGTGATGGTATTATATAGCATCTCCTATCCAAATGTCAATCTCACCTTCACGTGGTGCCCCCGTTATCACAAACAAGGCTCTGACGACCGAGTATTGGTGGAATAACCATAGAAGCTAAATTGGACACCAGGAGGAAAAGCCTTGGTATCTGCTCACAAGAGATCTACGTGAGCGGGGCAGGTGCCCCTTGCCCTGTAAGTGGCAGCCCCACATACAGGGCAAGGAGACTGTAAGGGCAATCGGAGGCCAGAGGACTAATCACCCACAGTTTCTTAAACATGCATGATTAAAGAAACTAATGTGAAGGAAAAAAGCCGGACTAATTCCAAGACGATATTTGGCATGAAACGGTTAACGAAAATTGGTTGCTGGAACGTTTGGACAATGAGAGAAACAGGAAAATTGAAGGAAGTGGCCAGACACATGGAAAAGTATAAATTAGAAATATTAGGGTAAAGTGAAGTGAGATGGAAGGAATTTGGAACTATCAGAACCCAGAATGGCCTAACTCTTCTCTATTCAGGTGTACCTGTTGAGTGTACGCACAGAAGTGGTGTTGCTATATTATTATCATCAAAGTCAGCAAGGAAGAGCTTGTTAGAATGGTACCCAGTATCTGGTCGAGTCATAGTGGTAAGATTCCAGGCAAAGATAAGAAATGTCATGATCATACAATGTTATGCGCCCACGGAAGATGTGAACAGCGAAGAAAAATTAAAATTCTACATCCAATCGAGAGAAGTAATGGAAAAAACCCTCCAAAAGATTCAGTAATCCTGATGGGAGATTTGAATGCTAAGGTTGGTAGCAACAATCAAGGTATGGAGCATGTGATGGGAACACACAGTGTAGAGGAAATGAATGAAAACAGTGAGATGTTTACAGAGTTCTGTGCATCAAATAACCTGGTGATTGGCGGTACATTATTTCCACATAAAACGTGCCATAAGATCTCATGGGTGTCCCCCGACTTTAGGACGGAAAACCAGA
>NNCF01127653.1:0-25861 GCA_002313205.1 Laupala kohalensis
GCTCTCAATGTTCGCAGAGGAGGCTCAGCATTGGGCAGAGTTGAGGTTCAGTGAACTTGTGATGAACACACCCCTGATGAACGCTATGAGTTTACTGCACATATTATCTTTGTCTGAAAACTCTTTAGGTGAGGACCAATGGATGTACGTCCGGTTAGTCTTTACCACAAAAGAAAGATTTAATTATTAAGATTGATTTCGTTTCATTAATCCCATTATATGATGATGAACAGGTAATATTTAGATTATATGTTCATCAATATGAAAAGGTTATTTGTTGAAATATAGTAATAATTTATTGTTAATTTTCAATTATTGTTGTTCTGTCCGACCAACAATTGCCACGCCCGAATCGTGCAGCATGGAGCGTGGTATTGAAGCTTATCTACATGGAGCGATAGATAGGAGTTTGGAGTTGGGTGGTTGGTCATTGTTAGTAGGTGGACCGGTTAGTGGGGTTTACCAACAACTTGGCCCACGTGGGATGGGAGGGGGTTAGTAGAAGTAGTTAGTAATAATTAGAGAAGATGGATAGAGGAAGGAAGGTTTTGCTTTTCAGTAGTCACAGCTATATGAATTTTCTGGCCCCATCGGAAATCGAACCCGGGAATACTTGGTGAAGAGCAAGAACGCTAGTCCCTGAGCCACGGTGTGGCTTCCATTTACTTCCAAGATGTTCCATTTACTTGCTACACTCTCCCAGTGGAGAAGTATGACGTAAGCGCGCGGAGCAGTGACGTATTTGTTCATTTCTAGCGCGGTCCCAGTGGAGGAAATGGGAAACACAATTAGATTCTTGGGACACTGACAATGGATTCCGGAGGATAATCTGTAAAAAATGAATGCAATTGTTTGTGGAGAAGAAGCCAGCTTCTGATTGGGCGTTGTGAACTTCAAGGACACAATTGGGCGAAGCTAAAAAGTAGGATCAACTCTCATTGTCCGTCTGCTGAATGAGCGATTAACCTTCTTAATCTTCCAGAAGAAAAAAAAGATGGATTGTCTGCAAAACAATAGAGTCTTATGATTCCTCAGATTTCTTTCCCCACCGCTATTGAAGTATACTCAAATACGTAACGTTATGGATTTCTGTTATAAAATCAAGTTCAATGTAGACGTCTGCTTGCCCATTGATTCTCATTTCTCTTCCCTTATACGTCTGGCAAGAAAAAATGGAAAAAAAATTACTTTGTTACAGACTCCGAGCACTGAAAGTGGCCATATCATTTCGTACAACGAAGATCAAAATACAAGCAATAAATGTCAGACTAATATTTTCAAGTTTTTCTATTTCTTTTACTAATATCTCTTTTGACAGAATAGCGGGTAAATTTGAAGGCCGAATTATCAGACATTAGATATCCTGGACCTTTCATATGTTAGTTAAAAGAAACTGCTGTTCCACAAAATGCATATTACAGACTTTCGACCGTTTAATAACAAACTTCATGAAGGCTTAGTTAAGAAGGGAGTCATCTCTCTCCTTTTTTGTATAAAATTGTCATGATTTTGCTGGTTCACCCCAGTCCCCTAATAATTATAATTCATACAATTATTCTTATTGAATAATTAAAACTTCATTCTTAATTTATAATAATAATAATAATAAAAGTGCCTTTATTTTGTCGAGACTCAGGCCTAAAGGTCTGCTCTTCCCTCTAACCATTTTAAATCTTTTACATTTTAAATACAAGATGAAAATTGGGAGGGTCGTATTTACATTTAGATTGAACATTTGCTAATAAATATATGTAACAAAATAAATGAATTCTTTCGTTACTTAAATTTTAATTTATTGATTGTTTTATTATGTATGTTATTTGCGTCTACAGTTCGGCGAGGCATTACACTGCTTTCTTGTTACACACAGCCCGAAATTTATCTTCGACATAATATTTTCCAAATAAATATTTAATCACAATTTGACAGTATTATCACTTTAAACCGACATGACGTGCATGGAGGAGAGTCACCCTCATATCACGTGAATTCCCACGCTAGTAGTGTTCCAATCTCTCCCTGGAAGAAAATGAGAATCTAAATTTCTTAAGCGAGTCGACTCTTTGAATTCTTGCGTACAAGAAGCACATGACTCGCGTCATAAAACAATGGTGTTCACAGTAATAAAAAGAAAGTTTTATTTGCGCTTGTTGGTCAAATTGAAGGGATGGACAAAAGGGCTTTCCTCTGGAGAATTAAAAGTACACCTACAAATAAAAGAATGAAAAATATACATTTTTGAATAGAGCCTGNGTTATATTTATTTACAGGCATAGTTTATATATTCCACAGGAGGTTAAAATTATCCTTTGCGTGAACCTGCAAATCCAAAATTAGTTTGCAAAAAAAACAACTTAGCACTTAATTGGCTAAAATACATAGAGAATCTACAAGAAGTAACGTAAAACAAATCATGAAATTAAAAAAGAAAAAAAAGAAAATTTACTTAACCATATAAATTAAATAGTCGTACTAACAAAAATTCAAGATTAGTAATAAAACAATACAAACTGCCATGCTTTAAAGTATGAATGTCAGTAACATTAATAAAATCAGACATTCAATAAAATTGGAATATAAATTCAAATTAGATAAATGCTCTGGCCAGAAATGTCAAAGAGAAATCAAAATGAAATATAAGTTAAAAGTTAATTCAAAAATCCAAATCTTATAACAATATAGAAGATGAAACGAACCACAAAAATACATGAGTCATATGAAGTAAGATTCTGAATAAAATTCAACTAACAATTAGATCACAATCTGTCAAATACATTCATACATTCTTACTAAGAAAGGTGTACACTTGCAAAGTCTGGGGTGAAATTAAAATTAAGCAAATCTACAACAGTAAAAGCCTTATTAAATAATTAGAACGACTGTTCAATGAGATATGATTTAGCGAGTTTATTGCAGCGCAATGTGATCTTTCAGTTTTTTTATAGGCGGAACTCTGAGTCAAATTAAGAGATTTATAGATTGAAGACATTTTTTTTTTGTATTTTGGCTCTGAGGATGGATAGAATATACCAGAAGCGTTGGCGAGTTATGTAGTTATTTTTATCCTGACTGATATCAAAAGATAATACTCTGAATTTGTGTTCTGTTATCTCACATTCATAAACATTTCCGATGTTTTTTTATTTATTTTTTTACTCCCGTCCATAAGTGAACCGGATGTACGCCACTTGCAAAGAGTGTCTCTGTATTCGATCTGCGAAACTCGTAGTTGAAACTAAACTCATTTCTATGATCCAGTTACGAGATCACGAAGTGAAATACCTCGTCTCGTTATCTGCGTATCCAAACTCCAATTTACATACATTTTGCGCTTAAAAAAAACACAATAAAAATAACGTATTTGTGAAATTGGTTTCCCAAAATCGCTGTTCACCGTTGCTCTTGAGCGCATAACATGTCACTGAACTCAATTAAACAATCAAACGTGTCTGACAAAAATAGTGCATACATTCTAATCCTAAAAGCACTATAAAGACTTTAAAAGCATTTTTTCCTTAAATATCAAAAAGTATTATTTATTTGTATTGTATATTAAATATGTTATATTATTTAAATATTAATAATATCGGAGCTGGAATAATATTTAAGGTTGACGCGTTGTTTTGGACGACGAGGAGTTAATGCCTAAAAAATGGAACAAATATATAAATTTAAAATTCCATGTGATTTTGTGTCAACCTCTTTGGATGTTCCTAAACAATTGTCTTGTTGATAGTCAGTAAGAAATTGACGAAAATGTTTTTGATACTATGCTACGACCGCGAGTCACATTTTATTTTAATCTTTCATTCAGACTGATAGTGAAAATCAACTGTTAACAGGCATAATCATATACTATGGTGGTTTACAAAAGATAGAGCACCCTGATTTCTTGATCTCAGGACAAGAGGAGAAGACGAAGTAGCCAGTAGGGATGGATGATATTTTCTCGCATTTACCTTAAACGTATTGGATTTTCTGACTTGGATAATGTGGGTATTTTTTCGACCCAACAGAAGCAAATTTGGAATCAGACAAATGCTGACGGAAGTATTCCACTAATTGTTCAATTCCATCTTTGTTTGTTGTTGTTTTTTGCGTAATCTCCAACAGTAAAATACAATATATTGTACGCCCCGAAGTCAAATGTGGAATGATGTCACTATTTCTACGTTGATTTTAAACCACGACCCCAAAGACTCCGACGCGCGCTGTAAGAAATGGCATTTTAATGAAGATACTTTAATCCACAGATGATATTGGTTAATTACTCCATGATCTGTGTATAAATGGCACAATGTTATTTATCTCAGTTTCTTCCCATTTCATGACTGAAATCCTGACCAAGAAAATTCAATGTCAGGGACATTCCAAACAAACGAACATGCAAAAAATGAAATTGGGAATGTTGAACTGTGCCTACATGAGTTACAGTTGGAACGAAACGGGATAAAAGTTAAACTTCTTCGACAATATGTTGCATAACAAAAACAATAAATTTTTAACAATTTAAATTAAAGAACAATTTTTTTAAAATTATGATCAGTTTTTACTCAAGTATAAAGAGAAATTGAAATTAGGTGTATTTACTGCTTAGAATGTTGTAACTCAAAAGTGAAATGATTTATTATCCGGCATAATTTATTGTTCATCTCGTGTGGATGTTTACGTATCATGTGTTGGCGAGACTAGTGCAAAACATTTTCACATTAATATCCAAAGTTCAGATTTCTGGTGTTTTTTATGAATCATAAAGTAGTATTAAAAAGTAGCTTACTGTTTCTTATGACTGATTTCACACTTTAAAAACTCAGCTAGATAACAAAACCATATTTTTTTTCCAATCTTAATTATTAACATATGTCTGATTGGTTGTGCATTTACGTGTTGAGTTGTAGTTACAGTCGTTGGCCAGTCTTTCGCGGGTATACTTGTCCCGACAGCCGAATATTTCTGAGACGTGATGTCCACCAATGCTGACGCCAACTGCAATTTTACTTTCCGTGATTTTCCTACTTTGATGTGTTTCACTTTAAAAAAAAACAACGTATTCCCACTTTTACCAGCCAACTCCTGCTCCTTCAGTGACATTTCGCTCAAAGTTTTCAAAGGCTGCTCCCTCAGTGACGTTTTCAAAGGCTGCTTTCCAAAGAGTATTCTTCAAACTACAGAGGAAAGGTTTTGAACATACGTGGATAAATTCTCTAAGTTTCGACGTTTAGGATGCAGAAGTGTAAAAATGAGCTAGCAATTTCTTCTTGGGGATAATAAGTTTTCGTAATTTATAACAAAGCAATGGCTGGGGTTAAGCGCAATCCGTTTAACATCCCAGACTTTCTTGTTGTGTCACAGTTTTGGAAAAACCTCAGGGGTTACTGTTTTGCTATCCAACAAAATCGAAAACGTTTTGCCAATCATCAGATAAAAGTGGTTGTGCACTAGATCACTCAAAATATTCGAAAATCGGCTCGTCATAGTATTCAATCTTCTGATAGATGGTGTCATTATAATATGTGGAGCAAGAAGAGTCTTGATTGGATTAGCGAACAATCATTATCACCATCGTCTGAGAGATATGGAACGCAAATAATAATTAGGAAATAAAAATTGGAATTGCTGGCGTACTCTTTTAACAATTCGTCTTCCGTATATTTTTGGGGAAGTGTTTATGTAGTTCAGACTTCGTGACTATCATAGTACAGGTAGCACAAAATGAAACACTCCCGGTAAAAACTTGCCTTAAGAATCTTGTCACGAGTGCGTGAGGTGTTCAGTAAGGAGAGGACAGTAGTAAAATCTCCTAGCCACGATCGCCTGATCTCACTCCATGTGATTTTGAACTCTGGAGCTAATTGAAGGGTCAGGTATACTCAAATAATCCTCACACTACAGCACAGAGCTACAGCAGAACACTGAAAACTCTGTTGCTGCTATCCCTCAAACAGAGCTGCATCTACGTCTGCGGTGGTCATTCCAGCATCTTCTGTCATGGGCAGTTCTCCGGTTGAATAAAGGTCAATTCCGGGTCATACTTATAAATATTTTATTTTACCCACTCTGTTGTAATGCGAAACTTTCGTATAATCGAACACGGAATTTTCTCATTCTAAGCTTCGCGTAAGTTGTCCATGTGCTCTGAAAGGCATCCCCGCGCGTACATCGCAATCCCTGACCTGGAAACATCGGCGTGTGCTACAGTCGCGCTACAGCCTCAGGGCTTGAAAGGTGCGCAGGCTGTGTGCAGAGACGATGGCGATGTAGGGCAAGGTCTCGCACCTCACCGGAGCCTTGTGGGCGACCTGCTCAATCACGGTCAGTATGAGAAATTGTGTTATGGACATTGTACACTCCAGTGGGAATTTATACAAGACTATGACATTCTAAGAACTCCGTACGAACAGATACCAAAACATTTTAAGATATTCCATTTTAGAAGGACTTCTAATTATATGATGAAAATCAAATATCTTTGAAGTATGGAAGAAAAGAATAACAAGTGTTAGGTATCGGAATTAAGGTAAACTGAGTCTCTACCTAGATTCGTAGTCCCATCTAAATAAAAATAGAGTGCCGATAGTAGGAATAATATATTTTATTTCCAAATAATCTAAATAGCGTTGAGTCTTTGTACTATCGTAAACGTTCAATTATTATAATACAATAGGCGAGAGTGTTTTGTTTCGTAGTAAAATCGTTATATTTTTTTCTACTATATACTCCTAAGCCAATAGATCCCAAACGTTCTAGATTTGCGGCCCCCAATAATTAGGGAAAATGTTTATTCTGGTTACCACCCCCAATGCAATGAAACCTTGAAATTAATGAGTCTTCTGGATATAATAATTCCACGAGAGATCAATTAAAATGATTTACTAAACTAAACACGAATTTTTTATTGCTGGAAAACTATACCCATCTCACATACACCCATCAATCGAGAAACTTATAAATGAAAAACAAACGCAATAATCTCATTAACATTTTCTTTACTGATGTACTTATAAGTGTGAGTTAAATTTATGTTATTTTCATAAAATGATTTCGTTATTTTTCATGTGTAATGTTGTATGCCAATTATATGACCACCCCTCCCCCTTATTTGTCATCATTACGAAAACTTTGATTCCATTAGGAAGAGGATGTATAGAATTCTGAATTATTTGAAAGGAGCTACACTTTGACTCGTGACTAACGTACTTCGCTTCGCGTGCATTTACACTTCTTGCTAGTAAGGCTTTGAGCAATCCATATATTTAAATTGCTTTTAGGTCATTAACGTCAAGGGGTTCGTGCTTGATGGACTCTGGTATGTCACTGGAGTTGGGAAAGGAGCCTCCTGCGTCATTCTAAAGTGGCGTCGTTCCAACATTCAAAGAGCTGGAAACCGAATGTTCTATTCTGGGTCGGACTGGACGACGACGACGTCGAAGAAATACCATCCATAAGAGACTCTGTGATCCGCGTTCTTTCTCTCATTACGAGTTGACAACGCGCGAGTCAGAATATTCACATTTCAGAAATGGGACTCTCCGTTCTATGGGATTACTAAAAAGAAATGTATCTAAAATTTCCCTGTGCGCGCGTGAATGAGTGATAAAGAGAATATCTGGTAGACGAAGCGTATACATCTAACCTCAAATTGCAGTCACTTCGCAACTACATTAAAATGGCAATGAAAGTCTGGTAACTTTACTCTCACAAAATGTAACCTATGAAAAAATGCACGAACGGGGACGTAAAGCAGTAAATTAATTGTCCTCAACGTGGTCAGTTTGTTATTGCTCTCTTGACAATACATTTTTTTTTCATTCATTTATTCAGTCTAACTGGCTTGATGATGGTACAGGGTGTGTACAAATTGTTACAAAAGATTTTACTTCGTCATCCTCCAATAGGGTAATGACGGGTGTACCTCGCGCTAAGTTGGCAGTGCCTTCGGATTTCTTTAGACTTAAATCTATCGCCAACATCTGCCTTCAATTGAATTCACTTGCTCTTCTAGCGCTGTACTATTCCTTCTGCGTCGAGCGATGTGTGAAACGAATATTCCCTTGTGTCTTAGTTTCTTGTGTTATTAACTTGTATTTCTTTACATCAAATAGTCGCTTTTCTGATTACTATTAATATGTATTTGGATATTACTTGAATTCTTATAAGTTAGCCATTCACGTTGGGGAGCCATAATGCATCATTTTCGATTAAGTTATAATGGGTCTGAGTATGGTTAGGGACAGCCCATAAAGTACTTAAGGCGATTCTTCAATAAAATTAACACCCCCCTTCCCCTATAAATAATAGCATATGATTTGTTCAATTCCCCTATTTTTATACAGTCGATACCAGGAATCTTAAAGTAATTTTAATCACATTTGTAATAGTTAATATTTGATGTATAGATTAACATAAATTATAAAACTAACAATTCCATATTTTATTGAAATATATTTTTATCTTATCTTTATCGCACTGAATTGAGAATACAAATTAGAATTGTTCATTATTTTATATAAACAACCTTGATAGTTAGAATGCGTCCTAGAATGGTAATCGGTTGGACGACTACCAACATGTAAACAAGAAATACGTTGCATCAGCAGAAGGAGCGCAGATTGTTGCGTTGGAGCCTCACGTGGTATTCTGTCATTATGAAAATAATAATTATTTTGCATAGAAATAAATCATTCAAACTTTGTTTCTAAATATAAAACTATGTAAGGCTACGGTAGTTACCCTAATCATCCAGCTCGTATGACTCCTTGAGTTTTTAGTACTTCCATCTCCAAAGTGTGTCTATAGACAGATGCTTTGTGTTATTTTTTTAGACAAAACAAACTCAGAACTGTCATTACGCTTATGCATGTTCCCTGAACTTCCGACATTCGATCATATACTTTCAGTGATTCATGTGGCTCGTTTGAAAAATCAAGCAAGCAAAACAATAGGATAAACATTTCAAACTGTCACAATATGTAACAATAAAATATTTTATAATTCTATTTGATATCGACTACATTAGTAGACCTGTTTTCATTTATAGATATTATACAATTGTTTGTAATTTACGTCGACATTTAAACAATATTTATTGATATACAAACACTTCTAAGTAGACAAAAATAGATTAATATTCTTACCATTAATAAACTTCATGAAGTTTTTATTAATGTTTAATACTAAAAATTCACTGTCAAAATATTAGTTACAAAATGCTTATGACCACGAGCAGTGAAGTATTTTACTCTGCGGAAGCAAGCGAGGGACCATCCCATCAATTCCGATGAGGATTATAAGACTGAACATTTAACAGTTCTGCACAGAAATAGTCATACAGCCGATGTGTTAAGTGCAGTGCGCATCACAATTCAGCAGATTGTTCCAAGAAGGATCAGGCAAACAAAAGGTTGTTCAGTGTGTCAACGTGAAAGATACATGAAATATCCGCGAGGGGCACCACGAAATTACGAAGAACAACTTCTAACAATTGAAAATTTCCCATTCTTAGGCCATCCGGAAGTTTAACCATGTATTGAAGGACAGAACTTGTATGCAGAAGTAGTTAAAAATAATTCATAATCCAAGGAACATTCACAAACTACTGATTTATTTCCTGTTCATTCCTTTGAAAACTACCCTTTGATATGTTGTTTTTTTCATGAAACAATCAGAACTAATAAATTAATTACTAAATCTACAAATAAGATTATTCAACAAATCATGACTAAAAAAGGTTTCGTGTAGCTACATGGTATGCCAATGGCTTATTTAAAGAATTACTTTGTTTTGTACTAACACAGAAAATCGATATAATGTTGATTTTGGAAACGCAATGTAACGATAAAAACTATATTAGTATTCCCGGATATGAGGCACATAATACAAGACATCCACATGGAACAGCACATGGAGGAAAAGCTGTTAGGATTTAAAAAATCAGACCAAACATTACGAGCAACACCTCTTCAAGGAAATGATAAATTTGGTTACGTCATAATATCCGCAACCTATTGTCTTCGTAAAGATAAAATTAAAAAACGACTTTCTCGCCTTCATGAAAACATCGTCCGGTAGCTCTCACTCGCAAGACGAAAGGAACAATCGCTGGTGCAACTGTGAAACGGAACGTGTTTGCACTCGGAGCAGCGACTGGAAAACGTCAACACAATTCTTAAACGACAGATGATGTAGATGCGAAGAAATTCAGCTATAAAATAAAAGTAAATTCCAGAATAAACCATTGAATCGATATTATTTGTGTTCTAAAGGTGATTGAATTCTTCATCGCTTCATAGAAACTTCATAGACTTTTCTGTATAGACTTGTTTGTCCAGGATAAACCGCGTCTCAGACAAACAAATTTATATTTACTGCGACGTTTCCAAGATTTTATTTCCTCGCGAGATAAAGGACTGAATGCGGAAATAATTTATCAGGAATCGTGCTCATTTACAGGCTTATCTACGCACCGTAGATAAACAGTCGCTTCGAATTGTGGTACGTGGTACTTTCGTTAAGAAATACGTGGAGAAAGTTCCGTTTCAGTCTTACTTCAGTGAAGCAGAGAAAACAAAAACTACTTCATATATTTCTAATACAATTCTTTATATTTTTAAAACGACAGTTCCGCCCTTTGAACACTACATGTAAGTTTTCATCAATTCACGTACACCTTAATCCACTACTAAGTTATTTTCGAATCAACAATTTGATGCATTCATCGAGAACTGTGTTATTTTAGCAGAAACAAAAAAGGAAGACGGAGAATTTTCTAAAAATTTTTGTTATTAAATTATTTTTTTTGCTCCTATCAATCTTCATCCACAAAAGAAATTCAAATGAAATACTAGGATGAGAGCGTAGGCTTCCGCGGAAGGAGTTAGATGAGTTTTGACTGTCCGGGATTCGCGGCGTCGGAATTCAACATCTCGACGCGGCGACTCCCAAACAGCCACAACTCGTTTCAAAAACACTCCGATCTTTTTACGTTTGGAAACGAGACAGAACTCTTTGCGTTGTTTTTGATCAGGTAACTACCCTCTTCTCGGTATGGAAATGATACTTACTATTTTAATGACCTAGTTAACCTTTATGGCTATGATTTGGAATAAAAGGATAAAAGGACTTAGGATAAAAGTCCGGGTTTTCCTCCGGTTTTCCTTCAAGTAGAACCGGATTTTTTTAACAGACTCGCTAGGCTCGGCATCTATTGAAATAATACATCTTGAATTTAGTGTTATTTAATAATTACGACTTATAAACAATATTTTCCTGATCATCTTTAGTTTGATAATAATACGCACTTCTGAAATAACTCAGGGTTTTATTAAATACAAATTTATTGGGATTATGTTATTTTTTATAACACGTACCGAACTATTTTTATTGTTAGGAATATGTTGAAATGTTAAATTCGCCTCTGCCTTAGGATCCTTGATGGGATGGTCCCTCGCTTGCTTCCGGAGAGTAAATTAGCTTATTGTCCTTCACTTTGTTTTTCAAATCTACACTTGCAAATATATCTATAATAATGAATATAACTTATAAATATGTATGGTAATGAGAATGAGAAATATAACGACTAAAAGAAAACACTTCGCTCCCAAGAGAAGACGAGAGACGAAAGCGTTCGTTAGAAAACGATGTAAACTGTGTTCGGGGGGTGAAGATGTGATGCTTCTTTCCTCTGTCGCGCAATAAGCTTCTCCCGCCGCACGTCGTTCACAGAAAAGATCTCACAGCGGAAGAAACTTCTCACGACGACCCTCAAAGCGAAGCGAACAGAACGACGGAGAGAACAAAGAATTTCCAAAAAATCATGGCTCGGTTCTGATTTGCTCATTAGTAAGTGAGCTAACTTTATAATTTTGCGTGTTTTAGTTATTTGTAGCAGTAAAGGCTCCAGGACAAGCTAACTATTGTCTCGTTTTCAAACGAAACACTACTGTTCTGTCTAACTGTGCAGAAGTAATAACCAAAATGTCAGTTTTGTACTGTTTTAAACGACAGTTTTAAACGCCATTTGGTTTCGTAACCTGTAACCGTTCGTCATCAAAGATAAGTTTATTTATGTAAATAATTTAAATCGTCATGTTTTCAATGTCGATATCTCCAAGAAATGTTTTGAAAACACGGTTATTAACGTAATGCGCTTAGAGACCATTTCCTCCATCACAGTGTTAATATTCGGGACTCTCAGCCGAGAAGAATATTTTAGAGATGGAAATTTTGAAAGCGGATACAAAAACAGAAATGTGTTGCGGGTTGAAATTTATCAAGAAATTTGCATCTACCATTAGGTAACTCACAAAGAATTAAGAGAAGAAAAAAGGTTTTTTTCTGTACGTTCTGTAGTTATTAGAAGGGATGTACGTTCTCCCTCCATGGACAATTACACTTCGTAGGCTTAATGCATATGTTCTCCCTGGATATACAATACCTTCTTAGGTTTAATGCATTGGTAAAGATGTTATAACACAGATCAGGTTTTGTGTTCCATAGTCTTGCAACATTTGTCTTAAAACTGTGAACGAAAAGTAGTCCAAAAGTATATTTCAGAGTACAATGAAGATGTATGTTAAAATATATTTATTTGTATTTAAAAACTGAAATTATAAATCATGGAAACAGTTTGAGAAAGAATGAAATTTGCGTTAAACTGTATACTGCCAAGAAATGAACACTGCAGTAAAAGTGATATTCTCATGACGTGATGAAGTTATGATAACATCTGTTGAGTAATTAAATCGACTACCACTTAGAAGAATTATGAGTGTAATTTTTCTTTTTACAATGCTCATGGCGTTGCTTTCGTGTCTTGTTGAGTGTATTGCTCACAATATCCACAGTACTGTCGTGACTCACATTGAACATTTGACTCACATTCTGCTAATGGAATTATTCATACACTTTTGCAAACTGAGAATGACCACGTGGTAGTCAATAAACTTAATTTTATCTCTGGAAACAAACTAAGGACCATCGCATCAACTCCGATTAAAGGTTCAATGGCAGTGGCGGATTTAAAATATATATATATACAATATGTTACTTAACAAATACATGCTGTTTCAATTTATTGATCACAATAAATTATTGCTATTAAAATCAGTAGAACTTCGATTTAATAAGAACAAAATAATGACACTCCCGTCTACACGTAAATCCGCCCCTACTCACAAGAAAACCGGTGAGAAACTCGGGTTAAGGTTTTATTTTATCCTTTGATATTTTCCCTCGTTTTAAGATTACAAAAATTACAATTGCGAATTGCAAAGCATAATTGTATAGCTAATAAATATATGTCTTAATGGAAAATGCCTTAATAAAAAAAGCCATTTTTAGAAAGTTATTAATTGAAATAATATTTTGTGTATCTACCTGATAAGCCACTTAACGACGTATCGTTTCCAAAGTAATTTAGGCAAAAGTTTTGCCACGAATGCAAATTCACTTTATTTTGAAATTTCGAAAAACATTAATATCTAAAAAGAAGTCGAAAAAATGATTTGTGGAGACATTCCTGGGAGCGTAGGAAACGATTTGAAAGTATTTGAATTTGTCACCCCTTAACTGAATTGTCTAAAAAAAACTGCATCTTTTTCGGAATACGTTATTTTGAAACAAACATCTTTACATGCAAATATTTTAAGAGAATGCATTTCTGGTAATTTTCTTAGTTTATTAGTTTTACTCATTAATTAGCGTTGATTAGTAATTAATTATTTTTCCCCGCATCATATTTTACCTCATTCTACACCCTTCATTGCTTCGTCATTAATAAAAACACGATTATGCCTAAAATGACTTTGCTCTGATGAAACCATTCACGCACTCAAAACGTTATTTCAGTATTAGGTAAAAAAAAACTTTTCAACTTTTATCTCTTTCGTCATTTGAGTTTAAAAATTGAAAAAGTTTGCGACTAAAACAAATAAAGTACATCTTCGTCACGTGATTCCCTTTTTGTGTGATTCTATAGACCACTTAAGATATAACTGGAAGGAATATGTTCAATCAGGATTATCTAGGATAGCGATAGTTTCGAACAATCGAAAATTCAGCTTGATATGGGAAATAGACAATGTTGTGTACATAGAACATTTGGGAATATATTTTACATAAAAATTTAGTAACAAAAATGTTGGCAAAACACAGTATTAAAAAAAAATTCATGGTGTGCGCTTTCTTTTCCGGTCGTCACTACAGAGGGGGAGCACATGAAATTTAAAATTTGAGTTATCTTTTGTAATCTCTAATTGAAAGAAAAATGTACTGAATTAAGAAAATAAGGTAATTTAATTTTTTACAAAAAAGGTCACGCCGAATCTAAAACTTTTCTTAAGTTATGGAACAATATTAAGTTATTATATCCGCGTTGACTGAAGTCAAGTGGTCAACTATTCACGAAACTTAGAACTGTGAAACAAGGGAGTCCTAATTAATTAATTAATTAATTCTTCCGGTTTTTACTATTGCGCGAGGACAATTATTTTAGGATTTTAAAACTGTGTAATGAATTTAGATTGTCGTATGACTCATTCTCTCACTAATCCCGCGATGAGGTTGTCATTTCCGGTAGAACAGTATTTTCCAGTTCTTTGTGAACTATTATTGTAAATGCTTCGTAAGGTATGAAAATCTTAACGTCATTTCACTCCTATTATCATTCGCTATATTTTAATTGTTATTTTTCGCTATGTTAAACCGCTACTTTTGCCAGAATATGTTAAGAACATAACTTCGTGGAAGTTTCTTCAGATAAGCTCGTAGTAATTTATAGTGAAATAATTCAAAATTTTGCACCGTTAGGATTTGAAAATTCATGGCCGATGGATAGGGAATGGTTCATTTGAATAATTTTTGTTACACTTAAACCTAGTCGCTCTAACTAATACAAATACCTTAAACTGTGAAAAATAAACCCGAGATTTGAATAAATGAAGGTTTATTCTCAAAGTTTATTCTTGAAGGTGGAAGTACTCCACACGTACATCTATTTCAGTCTGAAAGCGGAGAGGGATAAAAGGAGTCGACGCAGATAAGGGATGCTTTGGACGTGTGGGAGGAGACGAGAAAATCGATGCACGCAAGAGAAGCTTATAGTTTTAGGGCTCTCTATTCCTCTCCTTCTCTTTGCTTCTTCTTCTTCTTCTCTTTGCTTCTTCTTCTTCTCCTCCTTCTCTTTGCTTCTTCTTCTTCTTCTTCTTCTCCTTCTCTTTGCTTCTTCTTCTTCTTCGCTTATTAGGCCACGGACACGAGAAGGATACGGGAATGGAGGTCGAACCCAATGACGTCATGTGCACCGGAACCATGAGTATCTCAGGAACTGATTGAAATCTAGATGCTTCTCTTTTACTGCAATATACTCAGAAGTCGTACATGGGAAGTTGATTAACGATTTTTATTACGGTTGAATAAAACGAAAAAAAGAAAACAAACAAACAAACAAACGATAAGACTAATTTTAAAAAAATTATAATAATTTCTTTCTCATTTGAAATTCATCCAACAAACCTCCAAATCTGGTATAATAGTTCAGATATATTTTTACATATTTTTAACAAACATAGTATTAGTGTTACTTGTTAAGGAGAGTGCGTTCGAACAAAAATAATTAATGAACACACTTCACTGCAGTTAAGTTTCAGAAAAACATTGAATCATGTTTTACAATTATCTTCAATAAGGCATTTGAATGTTTCTTGGTAAATGCTTGTGATAAAAAATCATTGTACTGGATATAATCAAGGTATGCTTAGATACTAGGGTGAAGGTACAACCTTGTCATAGTTGTTAGTTAATCACGTAGTTTAATAATACATGAATCTATACTTAGAACAGCAAATGATTATTTTTGGAATTTAGTTTCTTACTCTTATCTCTGAAGTCATATCTATTAGATCCCATTCTTAAAGTGCTCTATTCTCAATCAAACTAATTTTTGAAACAAGTTTCATCAAGGCAAATGTGACTATTAAGTTTATCGTGTGTAGTTGCGAGAGGAAAGTGACAGAAAGTGTCGTATCAGTTCGTCCGCATACGAAAGGGCCGGGTGACAGCTCACGACTCTTGCCAGTCCCTCCGCCCTTAGCGAGTAAACCGCTCAGCCTCCATGTCACGCGTTACGTTCGTTTGCAAATAGTATAGTTTTTGTGTGATATGAGTTCAATACGTCAAAACGTCGATACGTTCAATACGTCGATACGACAAAAATAATATTTGTCCAAAACCACAAAATTCACACGAGGTTCGCCGCAGGAGCAATTCGAAGCAGCCAGTGAATANTTGGGTAAAGTTTTCTTCGTTGTTTTATCATTTAAACGAATGGACTGAGAAAACTAAAGTACCTTCTTTACATACCAACTCTGCGAAACCACCAACCTGAACAAACATTATTTTCTAGACATCTGCGTCGATACGACAAAAATAATATTTGTCCAAAACCACAAAATTCACACGAGGTTCGCCGCAGGAGCAATTCGAAGCAGCCAGTGAATAAATACAGGGAAGTATCGATCTCTTCAGTGCAGCGCATTATTTCTGGGTCAGAGGAGAGGTTTACTATCCTGCACGGAGCGTACTGAAGAGTTTGCGTTGCTTCAAAGGGTCTTAATTTAGATTCATGTTCTTCCTGACCAGGTACATATTGCAGGAGCTTTGCGTGAGAAAGTTGCGCTCAGAATTGATTGAACGGTACTTTCCATCCAAGAACCAATATTAGTTTACATATTAGAACGTATATCACGAACAATCAAATACATTTGAGTAAAAATGACATTCCTATCATGATATAATTTAATTTTTACTCGCAAAGTTTCGACCGGTATTTGGGTCATTGACAGTACATAAATAAATACTAATTAAAACTATTTCTGCTTAAAAGATCGATACAATACTAAAATATTAATATGTTAATAAAAGAAAATATTCTCAACTATGACAATGTGTGGATTGGTCGAGTTGGTAAATCTAAACTATTTTATCTTTATTAAAAAGGGGGACGTCGTGTGACACTGTACGTTATTCTAAAATTTTATTTGTCCCTCATGAAGGGAAATACACGCTCCTTGTGCGTGCGCGCGCGTGTAAAATGCGGGCGTCACCAGTTTATAATAATACGTAGGCCTCGTCAAGGGAGTAGGGTACAAAAAAGCGCTGTGAATATATCAACAAGTAATTTTATTCGGTTAGTGGTTGGAATATTAACTATAACCCCAAAAAATTACTTTTTCTTGATTATCAATTGCTTTATTAAAATTACATTCGGGACCCCCGGGTAAAATGTAGCTCGGGGTCCCTTAGTGGCCTTAGTTATGGTGTATTTAATATTGTTAAATTTAGAAATATATTTAATGAATTTTAAAAGTAACGCTCCAGTAATTTTATCAAATAATATTTACATACCATATATATTTTAATGCGGTAATTGTTCAAAAAACCAATGATGCATTTATATTTTCATACGACATACTTTCGCATTTACAGTGTTTTAACCAATCTGCTAAATTGATGCATAATTGATCTAATATGCTTCTTAAATTATTTGTCACCTCGTATTCGATGGATAAAAGACTTAAACCACTTAATCTGTCTTGATTCATGGAATTTCTCACGCAATTTTTGACAAGGTTCAGTTTCNAACTGGTATAGTTAAAATTAGCATGACAACTGTACACACATCCGGAAAACTGGTCACTAGCGTAAAATTATCGATTAGTGAAAATTGAGCTTATAAAAAATTTTCTTTGATTAAAAAACGTAATATGACTAGATTACATAAAACTGCTTTTAATAACCAAATTCTCTTGTTTGAATAATATTTTTTTCTTGGCATCGATTAAAAGCCATAAAGAAGGTCTCCAAGTACTTCCAGAAGTAGGGGGCCCCATGAGACTGGGGGCCCCGGGCAATGTACGGGTGTGCAGAGTGCTAGTTACTTAGCCACTGGATCTATCAATCTGTCTGAAAATGTGTGAGACGGCTATAAAAAAGGTAACTCTCGAAGAATCAACGAGTTCAAATTGTCCGTTAACTTTACTAATGCATTGAAAACTTGGTCAAAATTATAATTTAAAATAGTTAACGTGTTTTTTTAAAAAATTTCTTTCAAAAGAAACTGTCATATTCATGCGAACCATTTGACAAAGTAAAACTTTTACTAAACTTTTTTACTCTCTAGAATTTTTAGAAAGAAAAGATACGTAATATTTAACAACGGCCTCAAATAAAAAAGATAACAAATAAAGTAGAATTCCCAATCGAAAATAATATCTTCGCGTTAAATTTAAAAAATTTCAGCATAAATAATATTTTTGTATTGTATTATCGAACATAATATATTTTATGGTTGAGTGTTAATGGAAGCTGAAGAATTATAATAATTTTTTTTTGTGGGGCTTTAGGGCTCGTCAACAGCGAGGTCATTAGAGCCCTTAAAACTTGTACAGGTAGGGAAAATGCAGTTACGCACTAGGGAGAGCCAACATGACTCTCCCCGCGTGTGGGACTCGCCGAAAGACTCAGCCATACCCACTAAAAACCCTCCTGCATTACAACTCAAAACACAAATTCCAACATATCTAAAAACACTTTACTAAAAACATATTTTTTAAAAAAAGAGGAATTATAATAATTAAATATATAATTCCATTCATAAATGTTATACAAATAACTGGAGAAGACACTGTATTTAATAGTTATAATTATCTTCTTGATTTAAAATCGTTCTCACTTTAATGATTCAATATATAATTTGTGGTATGATCATATGTTTAAAAATACTTTCATATTAACCATTCCAATGGCGTAACGTAAGTCTGAGTTATATAATGGGATAGGTTAGAGGCAACGGAGAGAATACTTAGACCCGTCGTAGATAATGCAAGGGAACATTTGCCAAATTACAACCTGGATTCTGTCAGGACGAACTCCACCTACACGCCCGTACAATTCCATCTCTTTGGGCCGAGGAGTTTAATCATTCAGCCAGTGCGATGTGTTCGCGTGATAACCTTTATTCATAGTATTCACATCCAAAGAAATGAAGATATATCCTCTCGGAACCCTTCGGTCTATTTTCACTTCTATCCAATTCGAGCAGAGAGCAAAGACGAGATATCGAATCCGGAGACCCCTCCTTCTAGACGATGTGAGTTCGAATCCCTAATCAACATGAGGGTACTCGAGAATAGGGGCGTCACTACAAATTTTCTTTGGGGTGGGGGAAATCCCGAAGCACAATAGTGTTATCTAGATTTCATGATTGTGTAGAATTTTTTATAAATATTCATAATGATCAGAAAACAACGTTTTTTCATCTAATTATATAAGAAATAATTAATGAGCACTTTATGTAATTTGCATACAATACATATTTCTTTAGGTATATAACAAAACCAGACAGCTATAACTAAGACATGCTACAAAGTCGCTGCATTTCAGTCTGTTCGCGCAACGGAAACAGACGATATTTATCTTCATCATAAATGTTTAGTATCGATTTCAGTAAAACTAAGTAATAAAAATGTAAGGTAACAATTTTTTAAACTTATCTCTTCCGTACCAGAGCCTATGCAAGAAGTGATTTAAGAAATAACTAATTGTTAGGATGTGTTTGTAATTTTGTTCAGTTTACATCTAGGGAAAGACAACGGAAATATAAGTTATTGCATATTAAAATTAAACAATAGTACGAGTCTATTTATTTATTTATTTTTATTAATGTCATTAATACCACTTATATTCCTGTATCTTGACTGTAGGCCACTTAAGATGGCAACATGTTGCCGAAAGCCGCTTCGGCAAAATAAATATTTGTTCAGAGTTGGCTATAACTTTCATTCTATTACAAATTAAAACCCAATACAGGATTATTACCTAATTATAAAGACAACGGAGTGAATCGCTATGAATCCATTAGTAAAAGATGAATTAGTAGCTATAGATCAATGATTTATTTTCAATCCCAACATCCTACATCTCACTGTCCCCCTCCACAACGCCATTGCTTGAGAATGAATTATAAAGACATTCGTTCATGCTTCTTTCAAAAGTGGCATTAAAACATTCTCTATCACATGAGGATTTTTTTAAATCGTAAAAGAACTAAATTTGGAAATATGTCGAATTTGAGCTGTTATTGCTAAAACGTTATAGGCAAGCTTATGTTTTAAATGCTGAAAAATATAATTAATCAAAAAGATTATTATTGAAAAATGCTACTATGACAATGTATCTCGTGACGCGATAGAATCATTTGGAACGCTGATTGATTTTGAGTTCATCTTGGCGCTGTGAGCGAAGAGCGACGTGAGATATAAAAACTATGGAAGGACACTGGAATGTAAGTTACGATATCAAATTACTGTTGACGTTTTGAGAGGGATCATCCAAATGTTTCACGGTTTCAAGAAGAAAACTACGTCATGTTCATTTGAACGACACCTAAAGTCGTCCTAATACTTTAATTCATTCCCTGATTTTAATATTATTCAATTGATGTTTTTCTAGTTACTAGGCACTTTTTTACTGGATTATATATATAAAAGGATCTTACCAAGTATGTCGAGTCACACAAGCAGAAAATCTGGTTTTGGCGATTGTAAAATAAGCTAACGTGATGGCGTAAAATAAAAGTTATTTTTGAATGCAGCACATCCAGATTATCCTTAATCACCTAATTTTATCAAAACCTCTGACACAATGTAAAATTTTATCGGCTTGTGCTATCTTCGTGTTCATTTGTTTTCCGATTAATTCGTAATTTTAAGTACCTTGTTATATTTGAAATCTCCGAAAGTTTTTCTTTTAGGAACAGGAAGCGGGGTTTAGTACTTAAAAAGTGTGGGGTGTCCAAAAATACATCCTTATCAGTTCCAGTGAGGGTGGACCCTAAAGATTTCGTCGCCCCGCGCAAAGCAATCATGTTCTGCTCTGACAAATGACACATCTTCAATGCAACCTTCGTAGTGAACTTCCTCCATTAATATTTTGAAAGGGATAATGATAAAACTATACAGTTCCCCCATGACTAGGATATTCAAGAGTCATCATGAATAATTTTTAATTCAAATAATGTAACGTTGATGAAATTGTTCAGTTTGTTTGAACAACAATAATATAATTTTTAATATTTACGAATTTTAGTAGATATCTTCTATAATGATTCACAAAATTTCAATATTTTATTAGTTCGCTGGTAGTAGAATAAGGAAAGGAAAAGCAAGAAATCATGATCCTTAAAACTTTTTTGAATGATTCTCTCCTTATACTCGTGTACAAGATATAAAATTTTTCATTTAAGGATATGCAAGAGACTAGGGGGTGTGGGATGTATTTGTGAAATACAGAGAACTGAATAAAAGTGGATTCTCCATTCCAGTGTATAGTTCAGTGCGCTAGCGGACTCCTTTCATGTAGTTCACCTTTTTATAGACTTTTATAGAAATGCCTTTTGTGTCTCTAGATCGGCGCTGTATTTCTCTTAGCCCACGAGACAATTTGTTTAAATTTCGCTCGATGAGGTTTGGGAAAATGTCCGACGAAAAAAACTAATAGATAATATTTATTTTCAATGAAGAAATTTCGATTGTCTTTTTATATTCTCAGTAAACAACTCCTTCACTGTACTATACGTCTTAATTATAGACAATCATTATTGGTTCACAATTCTTCCTTTATTACATTTGGTTACTAGACTGCCAACGTTCAACTTTCCAGTACATTTTAAATTTTAATATGATATGTAACTCAAATGCAACTGGTTTTAATGTGATTTTAGTGTGTTATGTAACTGATTACCTTCATACAACCCAAACCCTGATGAAGAGGTCAACACATCTCGAAACGTTGGCAATCTAGTGACCAAATGTAATAAAGGAAGAATTGTGAACCAATAATGATTGTCTATAATTAAGACATATAGTACAGTGAAGGAGTTGTTTACTGAGAATATTTATTTATTTATTTATTTATTTGTAGCGCGATATTCTGATTCCCAGCAAACGTTTATAAAAGAGTATATTTATTTACTTAAAAAGTATTTTTAATAATTAGTATTATAATAATAAATTTATTGTCAAAAAACAGTACAAACTGCGTATGACCACGTGGAGGGAAAAAAAAACTAATTTAACTATACTAAATTGTTTTCATATTGAAATGTATGACAGGGTAATTTCAAAACAATTTTCTATTTTTCTCCCCGGACATGTTACGTCAAATATTAATTATGATAGCATAGATTTGTGTCATAAAGTTGTGACCTCCAACGTTTGATGAAAAATTTTATGTTAAGTTTACTATAACTCGCGGACCGCTAGTTGGACAGCGCTGCTCTAAAATACTGTATTTATACTCAAAGTCACGATACTTTACTTAAAAATTATTCAATATGGCTGCCTTACACAAATTGTCAACCACTACGAAACAAATCCTTGAAACTCACTCGCGTGCAGGTAGCGGTCCACAATGTCTTTCTCATCAGTTGATAATGTGAGGTTAAAGCGTCCCGCTACATCTTTCACTTACGAAGCAAACCACTGTACCACTAAAATCAGTTTGATTTTAAATATTTTAACTTTTAGGATTATTTATAAGCGTTTTGGACTCTTTTAAACAACACTTTCGAAATCTCCGCTCTTTTCCATACCCAGATTATTCAAGAGTGATGATTGTAGCACAGTATTATCATTGCTGAGTGGGAAACACCATAAAATTCTAACTTCTCGGCACTTTCTACCTTCTGCGAAGGAAAATCCGGAGATACGGGGCAATGTATTATGCAAACACAACACGCCAAAAGTCTCCACTTAGAATTGGAGGTCAATGACGTCAGTCTTAGAAGATTTCGCAATCTGAAATATGCATATTGTTACGGTGCTGACTTCTTCTAAAGCGATGTGTGTCACGATACTCGATGTGAGATTTCGTTCGTAACGGACGTGCAGCGTAATATGTGACGGAAGCTAGCAACGAAAAAGAGTCAGGGTCTCCAGACATCAAAGTGATAAAGAGTTATTACTAAGGAGTGGGTGGTATAAATACTAGAGTCAAGTTAATGTTCTGTGTTAATAAATCAAGCGAGATTCTTAAAAAATCGTTTAAGAAATTACAGAATTAGCTTTCTAAGTCAGGGTAAACCTCAAGTTAATTTCAGAGAAAGAATTTTAAAAATCTGAAGTGGATTAATGAAGAAAGAATGAATTCATGTTTTATTAATAGAAAACCATAGATCGTGATGTATAGAGTAGAATCCACGAAGTACAACGAACTTAACGAAAAGTTTGAAACCTCTTTCGAGGCAAATTAAGGAAAAAGGGATGAAAAATGTTTACTCAAAATCATGTAACTTTACCGAAACTAATGCTATGCGATTGCCTAACACGAATTGCCAACTTTTACAAAGTTAAGAATATACCCGAATAAATATTAATAGCAGTCTCAAAAGCGACTACTTGATGCAAAAAACTACAAGTTACTAGTACAAGTTTTTTTTGCGTTAAATTACAAACATATCGACATTCTATTAGTTTTATAACACGCAGCTAACTTTTCATCTTATCTAGGAACTTATGCAAAAAAAATTTGAATCCGCCTCTGCCTCAGGGCCGTTGATCGGAATTGATGGGATGGTCCCTTGCTTGCTTCCGGAGAGTAAATTAGTTTATTGTCCTCCACGTGGTCATACGCAGTTTGTACTGTTTTTTGACAATAAATTTATTATTATTATTATTATTATTACTGACACAACAAAATAAGACACAAGGTAATATTAGTTTCACATATTCGGTGCAAAAACAGAACGCCACAAGAGCGAGTGAATGAAATTGGTGGCCGATGTTGGCGATTGATTTAAATTTAAAGAAATCAGAAAGTACTGCCAACATAACGTAAGGTACGCTTATCGTTACGTCGAGGACAATAAAGTGTTAGAGGACTTCTAATATTTCTCAATAAACTAATAACACAATGCGTTATGTTTTTTTCTTCTTGGATTAGAGTTACGTCACTTAGATTATAATTAGATACAATATACGCTACGAACTCATGGGAATGAGATACAAATACTTTTATCCCAGGATATTTTATCTCTGGATACCATGTTGGTTAGAAGTACGTTTTCTCACCCTCAACGAAACCAGATTACAACGTCAACATCCGGAACAGGAAGTGAGTAGTAAAGAATGCGGAATCCATCACGCGCGATTTCGTAACGAGGATTTTCGGGCTTCGAAAAACAGAGTCCGTTGTCCTTCGACTTCAACGAATCGAAGCGTCTCTTCACTCGAGACAGCGGGTCGCAACCAGTGGTCAGAGATCAAGTTTTGTTGCTCCGGAGAAAAGTCTGGGCAATAATAACAATTTCATACCTTCTGTAGAAGCAACAAATTTACTATGCCATAAATATTGGACTGTTTTTTCTTAACCTTCAAAGTAATATCACGAAAAGGTTCTTGAGACGAGGTCTGTTGAAATAATACTATTTATATACTTCGAACTATATTAGTTCTTCATGAGGGCTGAAGAAAACGAATCACACAGTACAGTTCGAAGAAAAGAAAAAAAAACGATACATAAATATGATATACAGATAAGATATTCACGATATAATATTTATAAATCATATTTGTACATTTTTTTTTCTTTTCTTCAAACAGTATTCAAATTAAAGGACCTCTGCTTGGAACGTCATGGATATACAACCATGGACGAAACGTCTCCAAACTTTAAACTTCATGTTTATTTTAGACCCTGAGGAAATGATCTGTCCAGTACAAGAATTAGTTAATATGGCCCGTAAATGGTGCTACTACGAAATTTGCATAACACGTGAACGACAAAAAAAAAAAACTTTTAACTATCTGTCCTGTGAGTCGCATAGATCTTTTCCCCAGGGCCTGAAATGTACAGCGTCCAAATTACGTTCATGGATTATATTTAAAGGCGTTTGAAACAAAAATACTTAGAATTGAATCACCTTGCACTTCATGGCACTTCTTTAACTTCACGATTTAAAGGACCTCTTAGCTACGGTGCGCTTTTTGCAGCGGACCCCCAACCATTTCCTGAATAGAAGAAAATAAAGTATTCTCATTACGTACTCGACGGAGATCCGATGATACTAAAGTATATACACGGGTACATCAGTCCGATTCTGCTAAATGCACAACTATTTGTTCAACTTGAAATTTGAAAACGTTACAGTTGTTTTGAATTGCGGTTCTGAAACGCATGATTTATAAAATTCAATTCTCAGTTGTTAAGAAGTAATTATTAAATAATTTTAATTATCATAGTACAAGTGAAATATACGATAAGAGATTGAAACGCGACTCAACTTACTCTCAGTATATTAAAACCCGGATTTTGATCAGTCGCGGTAGGAAGCTCAGATTTCCGAAGACGGGGAGCGCATTTTACAAATCTCTGCCCTACGGTAAGATAAAAACCAAGAATCATCTCAAGGTGAAATTCCATAACAATTGCTTCAGTTATTTCTTAGTTAAATTCTAAAGAAAAGTAAAACTAAGTACTAACTGAATGCTAAGTACTGTTGAATTCCTTCGCTTCTTCAGAGTATTCGTGAATTTTGGTGCAAACTATATATGTTAATTTGAAGTACGTATACTTGTAGAGGCGGATTTATCATACAGGTTCTCTAGGCTTTGTCTAGGGGCGTGTTTATTGTAACAATAAATCTTGAATTTAGTGTTTTCTCAACTCTTATGATTTTTAAACACCATACTCAGAATAATCTATAGTTCGATAATAACTTGTACATGTAAATTTACAAACATATTTGCGTTAAATTACAAACATATTGACATTATATATGTATTATAACTCGCAGCTAACTTTTTATCTT
>NNCF01127653.1:25910-40594 GCA_002313205.1 Laupala kohalensis
CGCAGCTAACTTTTTATCTTATCTAGGAACTTTTGCTGAAATTTTTGAATCCGCCTCTGCCTTAGGGCCCTTGATCGGAATTGATGGGATGGTCCCTCGCTTGCTTCCGGAGTGTAAATTAGTTTATTGTCCTCCACGTGGTCATACGCAGTTTGTACTGTTTTTTGACAATAAATTTATTATTATTATTGATTGTAAAAATACGACTAGCCGTTCAGATCTCTTTCAAATATTATGAGCTCCGTTCGCACCCGGGGCAGCTCTCTTTCTGTGGATCCGTGTTGTAAAGGGAAGCAGCGCAGGGGTTCCATAGACGCAGAGCAAAAATGAGCTGCGTACGTTGTGAAGTTGCCTCAATAGCTGTGCCTCGCAGGCGTGACCTACGCTACGCTGCGTGAGATGGCGTCTCAATGAGCGCTACAGGTTAGGGATCGTTCAAAAGAGACGTAACGCATAGCTTACCATTCTCCTTTTGACAACCCACCCCCTCACAACGTACGGGTAAAGATATCTGACGTATATAATTACGTAACGCTGGCCATTATTCGGCAGCCCCCTTTAACAAGTTTTTGGTACCTTTCGCAAAATGTGGGTACAAATTGATACACTGACTTAATTGTTCATTTCTCATTGCTCTGTGCTTTCACATAGATAATAATAATGAACTTTATTGTCAAAATAGCAGTTACAAACTGCATATGACGACGTGGAAGGCAAACTAATTTACTCTCCAGAAACAAGCAAGGGACTATCCCATCAAGGGACCTAAGGCCGAGGCGGATTTAACATTTCATTGACTCCTATGATTGAATACACTGATTACAGTTATAAGCTTTTAAGGTTGACAAGGGGTCTATAAAACAGACGCTCTAACACCGCCCTACGTAACACCATAACGATATCATCCTCCTCCCCCCTCCGTACCACGAGAGCATTACGTAATTTACGGACGGTCTCTCTGAGATGAGTCACGACGACGATGCTTAAGGTACTACAAGCAGCGTATGTAGAATTAAATCATTAAAATATCTTAAATCTGTATAAATAAACAGAGTAACACGTACTTATTGTGATTTGAATTTGAAAAACATAACCTCACTCCGACCATTTGAATGAAATAATTGCAATTATTACATTGCGTCTTATGGAGAAAACACTTATTTACAAAATAAGACCAACTTTTAAATCACGAAAGTGATGGAAGTTTACTTTGATTTGCAGTACATTTTCCGTAGTATTTTTTACATCACTTTTATCTATAGTCACCGAATATCTGAGAAAGATATTTCACTTTTTTCTGAGGTGAGATGTATAAACTACGAAACGGTTGCGCTCGGCCGCCATGTTTGTACTTTGTGCTCTTATGCATTTCAAATGAGTCAAGCGAGTTCCTCAATATTNTGTTTGTACTTTGTGCTCTTCTGCATCTCAAACAAGTCAAGCGAGTTCCTCAATATTGGTTTGAGTAACTTGGAGTGCTGTTCCCACCTTAAACATAATAATAGTGTTATTATCACATTTCTTAAAGAAGTTTCTTAAAGACACTCGGAATTGATGGGATGGTCCCTTGCTTGTTTACGGAGAGTAACTTAATTTTCCCCTTGTGGTCATACTGCGTTTTTGACTAAGTTTATTTATTCATTCTTTATTATTTTTCAAGACCTTTAGAGTCTTAATAAAACATTGTCAATTACAGTATTTTGCTTTTCAACTGGAGAAACATTTGTCTTTAAGCAAAGCGAAAGCAAACGTCTCACGTGGGTTACGTGCTGACGAAATCGAAAAATAAAAGTTTTACCTTCATGTAAGGAATTGTGGCAATAAAGAATTAACCTTAATTAGCTAACTATTACGTAAAGTATGATTCATGCATCATCTAGTCACACTTTATTCCTCAAAGCGTAGAAGGAAAAATAAACGATGTTACGATATGAGAGAAGCAGTGAAAGGAGTCCGTGAATTCCAGGACTTCAAGGACAAAGCAAGGTCAAGTTCGAACTTCGGAATCTCCATGAAAAGACGACGGCAGAGTAGTAAAACTAGAACAGTGAATATAATCTTTCCACATTCACGTTACATCGATTAGGACTCTGTAATTCATTAATTAATTAATTTTATTTTTTTCCAAATTATTCTGGAAAATAATGTTTGTTACGTAACCTAACCATTTTTGCTGCCTCCCCCTCTCCCCTCACCGCTTCCGAAGTTTTGCTTGGAATTTCAAATTACTTAATACGTTATTTACATGTTCAATTGATAAGAAAACCACGTGAGAGGCTGACATACCAGTGACAAATCTAACCATGATTTCGATACATTCAGACAACTCATACTGATATATTATACAAAATAAATATTTTTAATGTGGGATCCTACGATTCCACTATTCTTAAAAACAATTAAAAAATTTACTGCAAAATCTGGACTACACAAAAAGGGACTACTTTTCTGTTCTTTATGCAACTTTTGTACATCCTATAAACATGGTTTCATTCCATACATACCTTTTAATAGTTATGTTTGACATATCGGGAATGTTATCTTAGCGACGTAATGTATTAAGTCTAATACTGCGAGCCGTAAAGCCCCAATAAAAAAAGTCTAATAGTATGTGACAAAGTTACCGTACAATAAGCTTAGAAAGAGATGAACTATATAAATGCTTTACCCTTCATTAATTTAACTTTCCTGCGTTTAGATTTTTGGTATGTCACTTTCAACCTGTAATATTTGCCGGACCATACAAATGATTCTGTCGTAATCCTTCATTTTTATTTTGAGACGCAAGAGATAATGAAATTGTTCAGAGCAAGCGATCTCTGACACACGCTGAACTTCCTTACGCCGTCGTGGGTCATCAGTTTTCAAGGCTACGTTTCAACGCTTCGTCTTACGTGTGAGTTACGCACAGAAAGAACTGCATATAAGCAATATCATTCTATTCCGAAAAGATGATTTAAAAAAAGTAAGTCTGAATAGGCAACTAGTCTTTCTGGAAAAAGGTTTATATGCTCCCCTTCCCTGATTCGAAAAACAAATTTCGATACTACTCATAGATCTATGTTTCAAAATATTTTGTTTGAATGTGGTTAGCGAATCTAATAACCTACCTCTTGAAACTATTTTCTAAAAAACCATTTTAAGCATTTTTACCATGATTTTAGAGCAAATTAAAATAGAACGATTAGTAAAAATTCTCAGACAATGACGTACTGAAATATACCAAATCATATTCTCAGGTGTGCCATGGCGAATTTAGAATCGGGGGTGGGGTTTAAGCTCCTTCCCCCACAAATGAAAATAAATCTAACGTCTATTGCACCTAAAATTAATTATTTTGAATACGCGTACGTATTTGTATTGCGGAGTGCCAAACTAAATTCTGGATCCGCCTTCATGCAAGTGCTCAAAATGTGCTATGAAATAAATATCTTGTGAAAGAAAAATTGTTAAATTTTTTTCTTAACGATTCAATTTTTTTAACTTGATGCGAGAGGGTGGTTTTTTGAAATTCAGCGTATGACCAACAATCGCAGTCACTGTGACTGAATAAAAAGTTGCTAAACGATTTGTAAAATACAAATGGATATGTACTCCAAAAAGAAAAAAAGAGGAAAAGTGTCTCAAAGTCAGCGACTTATGAACAATAAATAACTTCGTTCGTGAACCTCAGAATGTTAGGGTCGCGATGCGAACGTTAGCACTCCACGAGCCGTGTTACAGAGAACGTCAGATATAAATCATTAGTAACAGGCATGTAGCCAGGAGGAGACTCGGATCCCGCGCGAAATATTATAATGAAAGTACTTTGACTCTTAACATTTATTCATCAACGTGAAATAAACAATTCAAAATATTTCAAGAACGATTGCTTTGTAGTTATCAATAGATTTTTGGAGAGAAATCCCCTTAATCTGCGAATATATCTGCCTTATTTTGAAATTGCTGTTTTAAACACTCACCTCACATATTCCTATTTCCAAACGCAGCAGCGTTGACTTCCACGTTCAAAGAGCTCATAACCATTTTGGACGAACGCTCCAATCGTGTTCTCTAATTCACTAAGAGTGATTCACGTTCAGTTCATCCACGGAAGGAATTCACTAGACATTTACTAATACGAACAAAATATGACGCGACACTTTCACCGAAGATCAAATCACTAAGTTTTGCCTCAACCGTACCGGGTATCTACCTGTCACTCCGGCAAGTGTCACAACTACAATGGATGCACGGAATCTATTACTACTCATAGAGTAATTAAATATATAGTGGTTGTTGAGTTGGAGTTTGTGACCGATAGGCATAAGGAATATAGTTTCAAGTGTATTCAGGGCTGTTCAGTAGGCATGCGCCTCCATCTCATAAAAATTAAAGGGCGCGAAATTTGAAGAGGGAAAATATTTTGAATCAAAGTTCAAACACTAGATCTAATTAGGAAACATATTTAAAGCTGTGTATTTACATGTATGAAAAATATCAAAGAATATTTATGTACAGGATTGATATTATCAATAAATACTATATAAATCCGTTATAAAAAGCGATTTACAAATGTTTTGGTGTAAGAACAATGTCTGAAACGGAATTTTAACCTTATGAAAATTTATGTTAGAAAAATAAACTGAACAAGCATTTAGAGCAATTACTTTCCATATTTATTTCAGATATATGTATAAAATATTACCCATAATTGTTAATACATAATGCAAATAACATTTCTCTCCAACTCAAGAATTTGTCATGTTGCCATTGAAAAAAATGTCTTTATGTGCGCATATGAACTGAGGCAGGAAGAGGCAGCTGTCAGTCTGAAAATTCTGTATGGCTTTCAAGTTTCCTAGCACATTGTAAACAATGGATTTAAAATCATTTGTTATCCTGACATGCAGGTGACACATCGACATGCGGTGATGGTGGGGGGGCATGTGTCAGTCGTCATTCTTGGAAATAATAGAAAGGAAGTTCAACTAAAACATTGAACAATTCCATCATTTCTGTTTTGAAACTCAAACAGAAATATGTGAAAGAATTTACAGATTTTAATATCAGAAGTTAATGAGAGTTTCAATTTCCTAATAAATATTGTTTTCCATATGACTTCCGATGATGTGGGTAATGTTAATGCCTCTTATACTTTATCACACCATTGTTATTGTACTCTAGATATTGATTAAATTCATTTTTCCATGTATGTTGTTTTTGCTCCCTTTGTTTATTAATAGTTTATTTCTAACCTTACGCAACCTTGTCTCGGTTGTGTACATTAACTCTGTAGCCTCATCCCGGCTCAGGTTTTCCTCCGGGTAGTGGCAGNATTCTAACTGTATGCAACCTTGTCTCGGTTGTGTACATTAACTCTGTAGCCTCATCCCGGCCCAGGTTTTCCTCCAGGTAGTGGCAGATTTTTCTTGGGCGGGAATGTCATTGATACTTTTGTTTTATTAATCTCGAATTTTTACTGCACTAATACCTACAATTTATTTTGAATAATAAATGGATAGTATGTATTTATTAAATCATTTCTTTTATAAATATTAAATCAGTCACTGCCCTTGGCCGGAATTGATGGGATGGTCTGTTGCTTGTCTCCGGAGAGTAACTTAGTTTATTGCCCCCCACGTGGTCTATGCAGTTTGCAACTGCTTTTTGGACAATAAAGTTTATTAAACAGAATGCTAATGAAACTATGTCTTGTGTCCCTGGAATTCTAAGGTGACCCTTCAAACAGACTAGTATTTAATATTATTTTGTTACAATATAAAACCAAATCAGTATTAACTGTTTTAAATAAAATTGTGATAACAATAATTAATTTTTCTTTTAGTCCTTATGTATTAAAAATAATTTTCCACTGACAAATTTCACATTCAGCCTTGTGTTCTAAAATATTCTGAGAGTGCTCTGACAATGTCTAAAAATGTTTATTCTCCTTGTTACTACTCTATACTTAATTACTATACTTCAATTCCTATACAGTGGAATGAATTAGAGTAAAAAATCTATTAGACGTATTTAAAATATATCTGAAGAAGATGAATACTTCAAAAATTCTTGTGAAATATTTTTTTACATCTCATCAGGCAAAGGCTAAAATATGTGATTAATAACTTCCCTTAAAGGTATCCAGAATAATCAGATTCTGAAGAGTTCAATCAACTTTAATTGTGGAAGAAAAAAGGGGCATTAATTTTTTTCTTTTTTATTTCTGCTATGGGTAGAAATATTCAGTAAAACCAATATTTTCTGGAAAGAAAAATTATTGCGACTCAATTACTTAGTATTTCCATTCCAAACATCTTAAATAATGAAATCATTGTAGGTGTTGTGGATGCCTGAGAAAAGTACTGATAAATCCAACTTGTCCACCTAATTTCAAAATTTGATTAGATCATTGAAATAATGAAAATATTTTTTTCTTTTTTCAGAAACATGAGCAAGTTAAGTTTACTATTCGTCTTTGCCGTAGCTGTGTGTGCAATTGAAGCTGCTGGGGTAAGTGTACATGGAAAAAGAAGAAAAGATTGAAAATATTTTACCGATTACTGATTGTGCTTTCTTAAATTCGTAATATTATTGGTGATTTTATAATAGTTCAATGTTTCCAACAGTTCAGAAATTTATTATCCAATTAAATAACCTTATTTGCACAGGCTGGATTGATTATCAATTAAAGAAACTACACAATGTTTCAATGTCCAACCTGGGCCATCATCAGGCAAATACTAAAGGGGTCGAAACGTCATGTGGTTGCTTTAATTCAAAATAAATCCAGACTGCGCAAATAAGGTCATTTCCTTCAAAAGTTATATTCAAGTTCGACAGACATAATTATAATATGAGTTCAGAAGGTCTGCAATGTCGATTCCTCTAATTATTTCTGTAGTTAAATTTAATATAGCGATTAATAGTTTACTGAATCATTTTCAGGTGAAAAGATCAGCTATTGCATTCTTGAAGACGTCAACCATTACAGGCAATGTGACTTTTGAACAGACCGACCACGGTCCCGTCCGAGTGCAAGCTTACTTCACAGGCCTCCCAGTAGGGGACCACGGATTCCACATCCATGAGAAGGGAGACATTTCAACTTGTGCTCTTGCTGGAGGACATTATAATCCTTTCGGAGTGAGTGCTCCTTCATCAATAGATTATAAATCATTTGGAAATGTAAAATGACAATTCACTCTACTCTAATCAATATTCAAAGCCAGTGGGTGGGGTGGGGGAGAGACAGGAGGACCTTGGGGGACTCCGGCTATTCTCAATTTTTTTTACAAGTTGTAACGAAAGTACTTGATCTTGACGATATATTTTTAATTTACCATTCATTAATCAATTAATAACAAATATTCTATTGAATGTAGCAGAATTTATATATTTTATCATTATCTCATCTACTTAAAATATTCTCAAGGAAGAGAAAAAATAATAGCAATAAGAACAACATAATAATGCAAATGCAAAGAAAAACAGAAAAAAAAAACCACTACATACTTCAGAATTAATTATTTTGTAAGGTTTCTTTACCATCCTCCATCTTGTTCTTGTTCTCAAGATTCATTCTGCGATAAGGGTTTTTGCCTTTATGTCAAAAATAAATGAAAACTCAATATTAACATGCCAACATGTCGATACCTAACTTTTTGATATGTATCGAAACATTGGCACATAAAAATTGAGTTTTCATTTATTTTTGAACTAAACGCAAAAAGGAAAAAACACCTTATCCCGAAAGGTTTCTGTGGTTCTTATCACTCAGAGGGGACCATTTTAACTTAAAAGTGCACAGTAATTGCAACAGAATCTAAACAGCTTATAATGAATGTTTTGAACATTATCATCCGTTTATTCGTTCTCCGTTGATTGTGAAAGCAAACCATACAACGCACACGAAGGTGGCTATAGTTGAGAACAAAAATTGACTCCAATGAAAGATGAATAATCATAAGTGATCAAAGTTTCCTCACTCACACAATTCAGGGTTCTTCTTCTCTATCATTTGTTTTTCCTTTGAAGAAAATATCCCGTTCCGTCAACATATTTTAAGTCTAATTCTAATACATTCACATGTTTCACACTTGCAAGAACTTGCTTTATTTTCCAACACATTAAAAACAGAACTTTAAAAAAATTTCAGTATATGTTTTTGAAAAATGTAAAACATTTAGGTGCCCAGAACTGGTGAACCAGAAATTAAGATAAAAACAAAAAACCAGTTCCTTCCCAAACTTCAACTATCATGATCTACAAATTTACGTTCGGTAAACAAACACTCTTGAGCTATTGAGGGGATAAAATCTTCTAAACCGCAGACTTTTTTCATTTTTTAAAAATATTTGTAATATTTGTCATGAAAATCTGAAGTAACAAAATTTTTTGTTACAGAAATCCCATGGCGCCCCAACTGCATCTGAAAGACATGTGGGAGATCTTGGAAACATCAACTCTGATGGCAATGTTGCCAAATTAGACATGAATGACAATCTCCTCTCTTTGGTTGGTGATCACAACATCATTGGAAGAGCAGTCGTAGTACATGAGAACAAAGACGATTTGGGACTGGGCGACTCACCAGACAGCAAGAAGACGGGAAATGCCGGAGGACGTCTTGCGTGTGGAGTTATTGGAATCAAGTAATTTTATTTAGGTTTCTCTGCACCATTGTGTTTGCTTCGTCCATCACTGGGGACATTTATGTTGCATGTTTTCCTTTCACCAAACAGCTTATGCTCTCTTAAACAGCAAAGAAAGCTCTAAAGTAGAAGTTTTTGTCCCTCTTTCAATTTACTTGATATAATTATCACATTCCACTAACCAAGGAAGTATACTACGCAGACTTATGTCTTTATACAAATCATAATTCTTGGTTTAAATTTGAATTTAATTTAGCAAGGTTTCCAACAGATTAAAATATGTAGAATACACCCAATCAAAAAGCAAAAATGGTGATGGGCACAAGATCAATTAAAAGCTTTATTAGATTAAATGTTATCTCATAAGATGCTCAAATGAAGACTGATTTGAAAGCTCTCTAAATTCTTACAGATACACATTTCACTGAAAAATTACACTTCTAGGATAATATTTCCTTAATTGCATGTTCAAACACTTTAGAAGTGAAATGAAACTGTTATTTTTTGTTTACCTCGCACAACTTTCTAGTAAAATTGTGAGATTGTAAGAAGCATGAAGATAAAGATTAAATAAAACAAATGCATTTCTTATTTTTATAACTCCTTCTTTCCCTTAAACACACACACATTTTTTTCAACTCTTCCTCCTACAATTCAGCATAAAGCAGTTTAGAACATTACTTATTGCTTGAATCTACACGTAGTTAATGGCCAAGAAGTCAGTAAAATAATTTAGGATAAGGGGGTTGCAGATATTAAAATTAAAAAAAATAATTACTGTCACAAAAGCAGTTACAAACTGTGTACGACCACATGGATGACAGTAAGCTAATTTACTCTCTGGATGCAAGCAAGGGACCATCCCATCAATTCCGATCAAAGAGCTCAAAGGCAGAGGTGGATTTAACATTCCTGTGCCCAACGGCAACAAATATCATTACCTGCTAGTTATAATATCTTCAGAATATTTAACAAATATTATTTTCAGAGATTATATAACTACTGTTATTTAACAAAGGCATACTGTTATCAATTTATTATTCTGAAAATGTTGCAAATTGATGATAATGATTATTATCACTCAAAATTAAAGTTAAATAACAATAATATTAATGACTGGTCCCCACAGACCTGTGCCAAGTGGACCTACATAAAAATGACTGTACCTACATAAAAATGACTGTATAAAGTATACGTAGTTGATAAATTTGTATTATTACATACTAAACATTAAATTGAGAGGAAAAGTATTAAATGGGATAATTAAAACTAACATTAACTCCTTTCTGTAATATAAAATGCTTCAATTAAATTCCTTGAATCTGAATTTTTAATCTATTTAATCAATTGCATTTCACTTTGGTTCACCGTTGTTCCTTTTATTCACTGACACTTCTTATTAGCGAATTGGTATTCACAGTATTCACAGATGAGTTTCAGGGACAGGTACATTTACTAAGGAGCGAATCCTCTCCCTAAACCTGCTTGAAATACACCGTAGTAATGAGTTATTACAGTTTTAATATTTATGAATTTGTTAAGTTTGGTTTCTATATCATTTCAAAAAACCTTTGCAATCTGAGATCCTTGCAAATTATAGATTCTTGAATGTAATGATAGTAAGTTGCCCACCAGAAAATATATACCTGAAACCAATTTTAACTTACTAAGTGCTCCTCAGTTTTTTGTCTGGGCCTGAAATATATTTTACATATTAAGAAACCTTTTCTCTTCCGTTTTGTCAGAGTACAAAAGATACAATTATTGCACAGCCATTTGCATTTTGTTATTTTTTCCTTTCACACTAATTGGCACATATGCATGCTTATATAAATATTGTACACTAGACAGCTTTTGAATCACTTAACACTCACTTATAACTCCCTGAAGCAGAGTTGCTGTTTCCACAGCTCTACTAGATCCCTTTCTAAAAATTTGGTAATCATGTTCTGATGCTATTTAGTACACTAATGTTATTTGATACAGCTAGTACTCACCAACTCTATGCTATAAGCAATCATTTCTTTGAATCAATTTCATTGAAATGTACCAGGTTCTATGCAGAGATATTCTGCATAGAGATCTGGATATAGTCACAAAAATCATCAATAAAATAAATGCGATTTGTACTTCACTATGCATGTTGTAGTGGAATTTTGTTTATTACTCAGAAAGTATTATTACATAATTTTTGAATAGTTTTAATTGATGGGAAATTGTTTAAGTCAAAACAAGAGAGAGAGAAAATAAAAATAAATTAAAAAATAGAGTTAAAAAACTAATATCTTTTTTTCCCTTTAAATGCAAAGTTCATGGTCTTAAATTGTATTACATAAATGTATAGAAAACTGGTAATAGAAAAATTCACCCAGATAACACTCATCTTCATTGATTCTGCAAACAGGGCAGATACTCTCTATATCCTAAATGGAAGCACCCGTATTTCAGAGTCACTGATTCAGATAGACTAAATTTAAAATTAGAGATATAATTAAGATATAGCTAGACTACAACACTCAAGTCTTTTCTTATCTCTTTTCTATGTATCAATAACACAAACTATTACATGGCAATATACATTAAATTATAATGATTTACCTCAAATTCTCTTATGATATCATTTGAATTTCATTTCAAAAAGTTTTAAAAATAAGGGATAATAATAAGATACCATTTACTTGTAATATTTGGGTTCATGGATAGCATAAACCGCCAATTTTTTGCAATGCAATGTAATATTTTCAAAGATTAAAGAAGAGAAACAGTGAAATAAATGTTGTTCATACAAGAAGTTTAAAATGGATATAATGCATTTTCAATTCAACACATTTTCAACTGAACTGTATTTCTTGGGCTATTTAACAAGTGCTGATGTTGCATTTGATTCAAAGTATCCTATATCCAGGTGAAAAAAATGATCTTTAAAATGTTTATCTGATTCAAATCAAATTATATACAAATTCAATTCTAGGAAAAAACAGAAACTGAGACTGTATGTCGATGTTATATTTTTAAATTCATATTTCGATTGACAAATACAAATAAAAAACAATCAATTACAGCTATTGGCCAAATTAATGAGTCACTTAGGAGTTACGATCACTATTACCTCTAGTTTTTCACATTTTGCAGTTTTAAATGCATGGGTTTAGCAACATTTTCTAGACGAAACTGTCTTTAAGAGTGACAGAAATAGTATACCTGCTTTACTTAAATAATTGAAGATGGTTTAAATTGACTATAAATACAAATCACAATGATACTGACTATGTCTGAGGGAATGTTATTTCAATATTTAATGCCTTCAACTTGTCCGTATTAACCGATCCATGCACTATACAAAAGAAAGACAATGAAATATTCTTAACACTTACTGTGAATTCTAACAGTTCCAAAAGTCTAAGAGGATCAAATGTTCTCATTGCAGGAATCCAGTTGATGAATGGCATCATGGAAAATCAGGTTCATCAACCTTTTCAATGCTTTCAATGGCAGCATTGAGTGTTGTAGGAAGTATCCTTACCATACTGTAAAATCTCAGTGAAGAGCGGATTTAATTTATGTTTAGTGTCATTGTGGTTACGAATGTGCTTGGATGTGCTATAAACAATTCTCACTAAGTGTTTTTCTAACGTAAGTTTCTAAGTGGAGATACTTATACTGTTCATATCATTGAAAAGATGTTTGTTGTTACATTATTAAAGTAAGCAAAATGTGTATAACTTCTAAATCAATGTAACTAAATACTATTTATGTTTAAAATAAAGAAATTGGAGAGAAAATACAGAATAAAATATTTTTAAAGAAATAGAGTAAGACCAATAAGAAGCAATACATACCAAATGTATACATGTAAATACATACAAAATGTAAGGGAGTAAAACACACCAAATGTATAAACAATAAGTTCACCAAGACTCATAGAGTTGATTGTAAAAAAAAGAAGAGAGATATATATCCAGGAAAGAAGGAGAGAAAGGTCTTAACTCCTAACTCCATTTCTTTATGACAGAGTGTGGATCTTCAATGTACGGAAACAAAACCACCCCAATAGTACCAACTTCTGGTAAATGATAATTCAAAGTAATGAAAGTAATTCAAAATTTATTAGAGAAAGAGTTCAATTTGATATGCAATTGTTGCCTCCAAAAATGTGAAAAACTATTTACAGTACCTTGTCTTATGTAATGATTGTGTGTTTCATGGGATTAAAATATCTATTTAACTACAAACAAAAAAATTGATTTCAAAAATGATTATCTAAAATCCAAAACACTTATTTAAAAATAAATATGGCATAAGAAAAAAAATGACATCAAGGAATTTTCCTTCTGTGCAAAAACTAGAGCAGACATTGGTAAATTAAAGACTGTTACCGAAACATGAAATTTTCTACGACAGAAACCTATAAAACAAGATTGAAATATTCACTGTGTTTTCTGGGACATGTTGCTATTTGTAATTCAATATACAAAAAGATGATATTCTTAAGGAATACCCAACAAAGAAGTCTTCATAAGAAAATACATTAAAATATATTTCTTTACCGTTCATAACTTTCAGAGACATGTTTTCAGGGGGACCTCATTCATATTGCAAAGAAGTAAGTAAAAATATATTTTACTTTAGTATGAAATTAAAAAATGAATCAAAAGAAATTTTCAACAAATAGGGCCCTTAGAAGAACACAACTTGAGCTCAGAAACTGTTACTGAGGGGAAGTATGATAAATCCTTATCAATAGAGCAGTTCAACTACAAGTGTCCAGTTGTATTGTTCATCTCCAAGCTGGATAGCTGGCTTGCCTCAAAACAAAATGGACAATTTAATAAAAGGTGAAATACAAAAGAAATTTTTATTAACCACATATTAAACATAGTCTGTGCAAAGAGAAAAATTACAAATATTGTTTCTGTTATTCTTATTAAGGTTTTTTATAACCTTTTGTCAACAAAACCCATTTAAATTCTATAAAATTGAATTTACATTACCTTGTTAGTCACACATAAATATATAAACCCACCTTATTTTATATTATTAAATTATAAAACCACATTGAAGCAAAATACTTTATACATGATTCTGTACAAAATATATCATGTAATATCAATTGATTTTCCGCATTGAAGAAGTACAAAGAGCAACAACTCTGCAACAAGTTTCACAAATCACAGTTCAGATAGTACAAGTTAAAAATCTTCTATTTCCTTTCTATCTGAAAAATGAGAACAGCTTTTGAAAAATAAAAATGGTCCCATGTACAAAAAAATGCTCCATTACGTTTTTGTACATTTCCTTCAAGTACCTCCTTCTTCAGAAAAAATAATGGAATTTACTTGAAAAGCTCATCTAACAATAGGCCTAATGGTGTTTGATTCAATACAAAGGAGAGTGAAATTACTTTTCTACAAAAATGTGAACACTTAAGATCCATTTAAATATTTCCCTACTTACTTAAACTGAATTGACAACTTACATTTCTAAATTGACTTTTTTAAGGAATTCAAAACATTTAAGTATTAATAACAATAAATTAATAAATTATGTAATAAAATGAAACTTAACACGAAAATTTCGTACCAATAATATGTCTAAATTGATTTGTTAGTAACATGTACATATCTATACCCAAAGTGACATTACAAAACAAAACAAAAAACAACAACAACCTATTAACAATTTGGCACATCTAAATACACCATTATTCTAGAGTTGTGTCTGAAGGTAGTTCACCTGCTTCTTGGATCTCCGAAGTTGACACGCAACTCGTGCCCTCTCCCATGCTGTTTCTGCTAGAGTCAGCAATGTCTGCTACATCAGAGGAATCTACAACGTCAAGTTTCGAAGAATTTCCTATTTCTTTGGCATTTTGATTGAGAGCCGAGTATCGTCGAGCAGTCTCTCGGCGCGTCTTGATAAGAATTCGGTGTCCTGGGCAGTCCAGTTCTTCAATATAGCACACAGTTTTACAACAGGCCTTACATAGGCGACTTAGGCATTTCGTTCCCTGGGAGAAAATAGAAGTATTTTTCTGTCGTTAAAAAGTAA
>NNCF01127653.1:41460-107873 GCA_002313205.1 Laupala kohalensis
AGGGACCATCCCATCAATTCCGATCAAGGGCCCTAAGGCAGAGGCGGATTCAAAAATTTCAGCAATAGTTCCTAGATAAGATAAAAAGTTAGCTGCGAGTTATAATACATATATAATGTCAATATGTTTGTAATTTAAAGCAAATATGTTTGTAAATTTACATGTACAAGTTATTATCGAACTATAGATAATTCTGAGTATAGTGTTTAAAAATCATAAGAGTTGAAAAAACACTAAATTCACAATGTATTGTTACAATAAACACGCCCCTAGACAAAGCCTAGAGAATCTGTATAAGAAATCCGCCTCTACCCGAAGGAAAAACGGAGAAAAACCCGGGCCAGGATGGGGGAATTATGTGAAATTTAACAAAACATTCCATTTTTAATTATTTGACCCAAAACACAACAATAATTTACAATTGGAAAAAAAAATTAACCTTTTTCTTTTTAACAAGATTCTAATAGAAGTGAACAAATAGCAAATAAAATAAAGTATACTTAAGTCATCTTACTATAATTAATTAAATTTAAAGTACTTCCACATTTTGGTGGGAAGAATATCATGTTAACAAACAAACTGTATTATTGAGCTATTTTATGCATATATTAATGTGAATTGATTCGAATTACTGTTGTTATTGAATTACTAATTGTTACTTCATAAATGACTACTCCAAAAATATACTTGTATTTTAACAAATTATGACATATATATGAAAACTTACAGTTGTGACATATATATGAAAACTTACAGCTGGATTTGGACATTTCACACACTTGTCCACGCCTTGTCTTGTCCCAAACACTTTGTCTGGATTGTGTTTGAGTCTTCTGAGTTTCCGCAGTTTCCGTCTTGACATGTTTTTACTTTCAGTGGACTCTACACTGCTCTCTCGAGGTCTTTTATGTGAACCACCATCTTGGTTCTGTTCAAACAAAACACAACAATTACTCAAACCAATAGGAATTAAATTCATATAAATTATTCTAAGCAATAAGGACTAAGAATAAGAAAATTAATAACTTTCTTTTAAAATAAACAAAAAAATAAATAAATGTAATAAAACTTACAAAAAATGCGCAAGAAAATTGAAAACACATGATGTAAATTATTTCTGGAATTTGCAGTGGAGTCTATACAAAAATTATTGAAATAATAGGTCAGCCAGACTTACAGTTTCAACACAACATTGTTTGTAAAAATTGAAAAGTCAACAATAGTGGCACATTTCTGAGACAGAAAAAACACGAAGAATGTCGTTGGGCTTTTTAACTGTTGGTGTGGGAATGATTTTTCGTTCATCTATACAAGAACAGATAGTAAAATTTCAAAGTTCCATTGGAGAATAATTTGATTTCAAAATTCATCCATCTGCTTGCCACTAGAGGACCATTGGATCAGCAGTTGACAGAAGCTGAGGATGGAAGCAACGGCTTCCGAAACTAGATGTGTTGAAAAAGTAAGTGGAGTGTGTGGCCAACAAATTATTACAATAATTTAGTGAAAACACACATTTATCACTAACATTGAAAATGAACTGCATGCACTCCAACTAATGTGATAAACAACGTCATTCAGTCAAATGATATGATTGCACAAAGACGTCTCAGTGGAAACAAAACTCTCTCTTCAGTCTGCACATTCACGTCAAACTCACCTCTTTCTCAGCATCAACGTGTCCAGGTTCTTCACTGTAGTGGTTTATGTCAGCATTTCTATTTTGTTTCTCCTCCATTTTCTTGAGATGTTCTTCTGGGGGTATTCTAACGTACGGCTGACATAACCAAGGAGGGGGAAGAAGATTGGATGAATCTACAAGAGCAGATGAACTCACTCTAAAATCTAAAGAACAATGGAGTGTCTTCTAGTGAGGCATGGGGCGAAAGTGTTTCTGAGGGTCCATATTCAAGCTACACACTTATGTGTTCACAAGTTACGCTGTAAACTTTGCAAGAATTGAAATTGAAATAAAAACTGTATTTGATAAGAAGCTCAACGGTTATTAATTTCACTGTTATATAATTAGAGGATATGTAAGTTCAAATTTCTTTGCATTATTTCTGCCTGATGACTCAATAATAATAATAANATATAATTAGAGGATATGTAAGTTCAAATTTCTTTGCATTATTTCTGCCTGATGACTCAATAATAATAATAATAATAATAAATTTATTGTCAAAAAACAGTACAAACTGCGTATGACCACGTGGAGGACAATAAACTAATAATTGGAGGACAATAAACTATAGGACAATAGGAGGCCCTTTTCAGAATGTCTGGGGCAGACATAACCAAAGGCACAACCAAGATATGCCACTGACAATTAATATGTTAATTTGTTTAAAAATGTACCATTAAAATGGAACTTGAAAAATACTTAACATAATTCCATTAGAAAACTAGTAACTTCATAAAATTGTTATTCTCGTATTTAAAAATTTATTCTGTTCTACACATTTTGACATATGTGTGAATCTAATTGATTTTATTAATCACAATTATTTTGTATTTTTAATAAAACATGATTTTCAAATACCAAAAGAAGAACACATGAATATAGATAATAATAATAACTCTAAAGATCAATACTTCACTAAGTGGATTCTTTTACAAAAGGATGACATGGATAGGAACAAATACCTGAGACTCCGGTCCATGGCTTCTGTCCCATGTGAAATGGCAAATACCGTTCTTTCAATTCCATCACAGTACTCCTGAACTCTTTTAAATCAGATCCTGTGGCAAACTGGGAACGTAAATCAAAGTTCTCTGGCAAACAGAGGCTAGAAAATATTAAGAACAACATTAATATTAATAAATAGAGGAAAACATAACAAGCAACAAAATGAAGGAATTGTACAAGATATAGGAATAACACAATTTTTATCGAACTCTCTTAAATTGCGGTGAACCTCGCCGCCAGGTAATAGATTAATTAATCTGTTACCTGGCGGTGAGGTTCACCGCACTTTTAAGAAATTTATACCAGAATTGGATAATACGACCCGAAACAAAGTACTTCCAAAGGGAGTCATCTCATATGAGGAGTGTAGTCTCTATGAGACTACCTCAGAGGTCTTTGAGTCTTGCAAGTTGAATGTTAATGGTAGACTGGGCCAAGAGGCGAACAGGATAGCACAGTTGATAAGTGCATGAGTGCGTTAAGCTCAAGGTTCCGAGTTCGAACCTCGGTGCTGTTTCCCATTTTCCTTCAACATAACATAATTATTACAATTTTTATCATTAGAATCATTCATCAGAATTGATGGGATGGTCCCTTGCTTGCTTCTGGAGAGTAAATTAGTTTAGGATATTGTTATCTACGTAGTCATTCACAGATTGTAACGGCTTTTTTAACAATAAATTTATTTATTTATTTTTACAAATATAATTATCAAAGTTTTTGGTCATTTGACAGGAATCATTAACAGTTTAAATTCAATAAACTTACCAATGTTGAAACAATTTGAAAAGATGTCCTCGCACATAAGACGTGGGGCATGGATACTTCTCAGCCAAATCCAGATACTCTAGAGCCATGTCCCATGCAGGAGGGTTGGTGCCTTCAAAGAGCGCTGGGTTGTACAAATTGCCCTCAGCTGTCATCACCCCATTCACACCAGTTTCTTCAAGACACTTATGAATGTCTTTGATATATTGAATGTTTCCGTTTGCAATCACCGGGATATTAACATTCTCTCTGACAATGGACAAAGAAACACAGAAATATTTGGATTCAAATGGTGCAGAACAATCAACTACAAAAAATTTCACATTGAAAAATTTGTATTAACAACCCTTTAAAGTATACAATATGTCAATATAATGAATCATTTCTTACTTCACGCAATATTTCAACTCATCCTTGTGATGATTGTTAGGTATAATACAAACTTTATCAAAATGAAAGTAAAAATCTACTGAACTTTTGCTTCGAATGTAAGTTATTGCAGTCTTCAACAATTGAAATAAATAAAAACCAGAATGTTATAATACTTTATATCTGATTGCCTTGTTAATAAACTTACCAAATTCTATTCTTGTTTTACCTCAAATGCACAATATATACTTTTATAGAAATATTAATGAACATAAATTGAACTACCTGACAGCTTTGATGTGAGTCCAGCTAGCTAATCCAGTAAGAGGGCCTTTCTGCTCTCTTGTCCGACCGTGCACCGTCAACATCTGGCACCCAGCTGCTTCCAGCAATTTAGCATAAGCGACGGTGCGCTCAATGTCCTCAAAGACTCTGATTTTACAAGTCACAGGAACAGAAAGACCTTGATGAAGAGTGCTCACTGGAAGAAATCAACTCATACTTGTCAAGATCAAAGAAAGATCACTCCAGAACATAAGTCAGGATAATGCAAATAAATAGATATACCATCATGTTACTATCTCATGGATTCTAAACAAACATTTTCTGTTTTACTTATTGAAATATTACTTCTATACCATCAAGAGAGTTTATTCCTGAACTGTTATTTAGTGTTACACAATTTCATTATGAGAAAAACTTGTTATTGACGTCAGTAAAAATATGATTCAACTAATTTATAATAGTTTTAAAAAAATCAACAAACAATAGACAAACAGTATTGAAGCATATTTGAGAGAAATTTGAAGCTTGCATTGAGTCTAAAACTTTTTTCTAGTATTTTCTAAAAAGAAAAAATCGCACAGAAACGGAAATTGCCATGCACCAAACTTTCCAGATTATTTATACCCACAGACCTCCTCAAAAAGAAAAAAAAAATTGTATCCTAGATCCGTCATTGGAAACCCGTAGAAATAGGATAAAAGGTAAAGAAGTCGTGTTATACCAATGTCGCGTAGCAGCGACCAATCGTCTTGGAGGAAGGAGCCGTAACGGCCTCTGCGAGCAATTGCTTGAGGACAACCCAAGTTGAGGTCGACGCCGTCACAATGCGCCTGCGCCAGAAGACCCGCTTCCAGCAGCGTCGCAGCTTCGTTGCCACAAAACTACAATACATATATAACATTTCATGGTACTGTACCGTTATTTAATACCTTATTCTACAACAATTAACGTCCATTATATAATCAAATTAAAATAATTCATTCGAAACTTTTACGGAAATTATCTACAACACCTGGAGTACAATGGGAGCAGAGAACAAAATTTAAAAATTTAGCTACAAACCCCAAAGAGTCCAATGTGAAGACCAGGATCATGAAACAAAATTATTGAGACTAACTTTTCAAACACAAATTTGTTTCTTCTGAGACATAAAAACATCGCATACTTGTATATGTTATGAGAATCAATTTCAAAGTCAATGTACAAAAAATCTCCAATTTTTAAATTCAAGTGTGTGTGTGTGTTTGTGTGTGCGTAATTACTTTTTTGTTATTCTACAGTGAAAGGAATTCTAGTTATCATAAAAATTGTTTCTGTACAGTACATTGTCTGATCGATATTAGTTGCGCCGACAGCAATGAGATGTAGAACAATATTTTTAGTAAGTTCGTATTTTGCGATTACAAGCTCACAACTTTTCCACTTTCGTTTCACCACCTGACGACGACTTCAACACATAGCCGAAACGTTGTGAGCCTCTAATCACAAAATACATATTGTTCGTCCGCAGTAGGTCGTTAAGCCTTGAATTATTTATTTAATACCATATTATTGAAATAAGTGGCGAGGTTCAGGCCAGAGTCCTATATTTTCACTCGAACCAATGGAAGGAATTTCAAAAGGAGAGATGTTGATTTGCTACGGAGTGAGAGTAAGGCACTGAATCGAAACTTGTCAGGAAAACCCCAGCGAAGAGATACCACAAGCGGGGAATCGAACACGCTGCCACTAGGGTTACAAACATTTTTTCGGACATTTTCAACCCTATCTTCAGTTAACACAATCATTTCACAGAGCTGTTTCGAAAAGTGAGAGAGAAACAATACGTTCAGATCGATATTATTTCGTTTTTTTTTAAATTATCTATGGTGGAGCTTTACGGTTTGCCGACATCGAGGTCATTAGCGCCGTAAAATTCTGTACAGGTAGGGAAAACGCAGTTACGCACTAGGGAGAGCCAACATGACTCTCCCCGCGTGTGGGACTCACCGAATGACTCAACCATACCCACTAAAAACCCTCCTGAATTACAACTCAAAACTCAAATATCAACATATCTCAGAACAGTACATGTATTATTATTAAAAAAAGAGAGGAAAATGAAAGATACCCTAGCCCTAATGGCGTCGGGATCGAAAAGAACAAGAGGTGACCAAGGAAGATCAGGAAAGCGAAAGGAAGGAGCCTATCACAAGTAAGTGGAAGTAAGGCCAGACTCAGATCGGGGCCCCGTCTTCGCCAAACACGTACTTACTAGATGTAAGAAGTCCCCTGGACGGGGGATATTATTTCGTCCGTTTACGAAGAAATCTTCAATTAAATATTAGCAGTTCTGCAATAAAATCGAACAACAATTTAAAGTGGGAGGTAAAAGGCGAAGATGTATGAGTTTCATCACATTCGCTGCTTAGAACCTCGCTTTACTCTTCAACATTGATTCGCAAAATACGATCCTCTCAAATCAACGCTCTCTCATTCGTTCTAATTAGAATTGAAGGTAAAAAGAGCAGGTAAAACATGTGAAGATGGATAAAATGAAGTCTCGGAGCAATTTTTTGACAAGTTGTATAAAAAATTCTGATCAAGTCGCTTCGTGGTCCAAAATTAATTTTTCATCATATCAAACATCATACGAGCGTCATTACTTCCCAATATATTGCTTTGTACTCACAGAACACTCCCAGCTTGATATCCCATAAAAAGAATTCGTTCTAAAAATGTGCAAATATGAACGTTCATAATTTTGGATCGAGTAAAACGAAAACAAACAACACACAAAAAGAGATTCTAAATTTTTAATATTACGATTTTAATCGAGTCTTCAGAACTTCTGTGGGAGATACGACAACGATCGTTTATTCGACAAATAAAACGCCAGATAAAAATATTAATCAAATTAGCGCCGAAAGAAACGATTTTTTTTCGTTCCTCCAAGGAATATTTTGCACAAAGACAGAACGTGATGAGATTTGAACGCAGTCAATTGATAAAAATACGCGGCTACCACACACAGGAAGAGAACAGCATCGCTAGCTTCACTCATAGGATGTTACAAAAAAAAAAAAAAAAAAAAAAAAAAAAAAAAAAANATTTCCGACTTTTTATCACAGTATCACAAAAGTCCTGTTGGCATGTTCCACTGCAAACTCTTTGGGCTTACTCATTTCCTCATGTCCTAATTGCATTTAAGGTAGCCCTCTTCGAGTCTTGATTTAACTTCATTTGCAACACTTCGTCAGAATTTGTTCTTGATGTTAAGGTGATCAACTGTAGTCAATGCAAAGCTACAGTAAACAATTATAAACCATGCTAACTTCATTTCCACTTACTAAAATCGAACAACCGGATGAAAACCATGTGGGATATTGCTAAAAATTACACGACAACTTCTGAAAATCGCAAAGAAAATATTTCTCTACTAAACGATGGCAAAATCTTATCAAATCCTCAGGACATCTCAAATTTGTTTAATTCTTACTTCTCAGAAGTAGGTAAAATAACGAACTCAATATATCCAAATAAATGTCCTCCAATTATATCCACCCACATACCCAATTCTATGTTCACTTCCGAAACTAATGCCAGTGAAGTCATGAGAATCATCAGCTCATTCAAAAACAAATTTTCAACAGGCATAGATGATATACCCGAGTTTATTGTTAAATTTTCGTCCCACGCGATATTAAATCCACACATAAATATTTTTAATAGTTCTTTATCGGAAGGGGTGTTTCCTAAAATATTTAAGAGAGCTAAAGTGAAACCTTTACACAAGAAAGGAAACAAACTTAATATTGGAAATTACCGACCAATATCTCTACTACCCACTTTCTCAAAAATCCTAGAAAAATTGTTCTATAAGCGTCTTCTAGATTTTTTATCAAAATATAACATTCTCTCTGACGATCAACACGGTTTTAGGAAATCCTTTTCCACTACAAGCGCCATATTTTCCTTCTTAAACGATGTTACCACATCTCTAGACAGTCGAGAAAATCCTAAGGGTGTTTTTCTTGACTTATCCAAAGCATTCGATGTCATCGATCACAAAATTCTCCTTTCGAGATTGCATTGTTTAGGCATTCGTAAACTGCCACATCAATGGCTAACTTCTTGTTTAAAAGATAGATATCAACAGGTCGAAATATCCTATACTAAAAATAAAATACTTAAGCGTTGTCTTTCAGAAACAAAGCCACTTACTTGCGGAGTACCCCAAGGATCAATTCTCGNAAATATCCTATACTAAAAATAAAATACTTGAGCGTTGTCTTTCAGAAACAAAGCCACTTACTTGCGGAGTACCCCAAGGTTAAATTCTCGGTCCTATACTCTTTTTATTATATGTGAACGACATATCATCTACATCAGATTGCAAAATGGTTCTTTTTGCTGATGACACTAATTTACTGTGTAAGCACGCCAATGCTCAAAAAGTTTTGTCTAACCTTTCGACTTGGTTCCATGCAAATCGTCTCATTGTAAACACTGACAAAACAGTGTCTATATCATTTCACAATAGAATCACAAAATCTTTACCCCAGGTTTCTCTTTCTTTAAACGGAACACAATTAAAAACTGTTACGAATAAAAAATTCTTAGGTCTCCATATTCAAGACAACCTCAAATGGAATTGTCACGTTGATAATCTTAATTCCCAATTATTGTGTTACGCATTCCGAATCTTAGTTAACGTAGTTAGTCCACGTATTTCCCGTTGCGTTTATTTTGCAAACGTTTACTCCCATTTACGTTACGGCATTANGATAATTTGTAAATCTCACCCCCGAAACTCTTGTAAACTTTTATTCAAGGAATTAAATATCTTAACAGATCCCTGCATTTATATTTATGAAACGGTCGTGTTTGTTAAGACCGAATTACTTAACTGCCACCCTTGCTTCATACGAAACAGTCTCGTTCACGAACACAATACTCGCAATAGTAATAATATTCATCGCCCTAAAGTGTCAACCACTCTTTACCAAAAAGGACCATATCAATCGAGAATCGTTCTATATAATTCCCTGCCCAAGAAAATAAAATATATTATGAAATTGAATCTCTTCAAATTCGCGGTTAAAAGCTACCTTCTGTTACCAGTGCTTTTACAATGTAAAAAATTTATTGATTTTAATAAAAGTTCAATCCGTCTTGTACTTTATCAGGCCATTGCTGTAGTACTTTTAAAATAACTTATGAGAATTTCAAAACTATTTTCTTGCATGATTGAGTTGTCTTATGGCTCATATAATTTAGTTTTATGTGTACTCAATTTTGGCACGGTTGTGTACATGAATTCTGTAGCCACATCCTGTCCCGGGTTTTTCTCCGTTTTTCCTTCGGGTAGAGGCGGATTTCTTATACAGGTTCTCTAGGCTTTGTCTAGGGGCGTGTTTATTGTAATAATAAATCGTGAATTTAGTGTTATTTCAGTTCTTATGATTTTTAAACACTATACTCAGAATAATGCATAGTTCGATAATAATTTGTACATGTAAATTTTTTGCGTTACATTACAAACATATTGACATTATATATGTATTATAACTCGCAGCTAACTTTTTATCTTATCTAGGAATTTTTGTTGAAATTTTTAAACCCGCCTCTGCCTTAGGGCCCTTGATCGGAATTGATGGGATGGTCCCTCGATTGCTTCCGGAGAGTAAATTAGTTTATTGTCCTCCACGTGGTCATACGCAGTTTGTAACTGCTTTTTGACACTAAATTTATTATTATTATTAATGAGCGCCTCCTGGATTCAGAAGTGTTTGCTGACAGTAGTCGTAGTGGCGAAGAGAGACGTGTCCAGGCCTGTCTATTCACTTGGCTACGTATCATATGCACAATTGTTTCATGCACATTAAAGTAATCGAACAACAACAAATATACACGGCAATGAAGTACAGAGTGATGCTGACGATTGGAACCAATCTCTGCTCCTGATCGACGTGGAAAACAGAGAATGATGACAGCAAATTCGAGTTCAGGTTTTGCTAAACTGAATGACGGATCCAAATCGGTGTAAATTTCCAATGTTTATTACGTTGGCTACACTAAGTATTTCCCGAATTATTCATAATACGATTATAAGTCCAGTTAGAATGACAATAGTCTCCCGAGCAAACTGCCTTTGCTTGGTGGAATTGTAACATAACTAGTTAACGACACGAATCACAGGTCCGTGAGTTGTTTTTTTTTACTGTCAATCGAACGCTCAGGGATCTCAGAGAGTAGACCTCCACGACGTCTCGGCATCGGCGCAAGATGATGACATAGCTAGCAACATTCTCCGAGCACTTTGGCCCCAGAATAAACCCGATACTCCTTTTAATGCTGACTGAATACGTATGGTTAGGTACCTCAAATCGTCTTACCTTGCTCCCCCCGCCCCTGCAGCGTGCTACGCCTCCACAACAAACAAGGAACCACCCCTACTAAATACATGCTTGCTACTGAATTTCATCGCAGGGCACTTCTACCATTTTCCTCTCTATTAGTAATTCCCGCTCTATGTTGTGTATAAGCTGTCTTCTAGAGTTCTTCTCGAACTACTTGCGTCAGCCTCGCTTCGGGATGACTCCAAACGCGCAATCACGACTATACGATACTTGATTGCTCTACATTTACACGAGGTTTTGTTTCGTAATTTCCATATTATATCGAGATAACGTGAAGATAAGAAACACTTACGGTATATAAATATACATGACTCATCCTCAACAACGTCAGTCATACCACACAGAATATATTGTGCACGACAATGTCCTTCAAACAGGTGATAATTATAAGTTCAATAACCATTTATTAATACACTTCCACTAGGCAAAACGGTACGAGAATTATGAATCCCACCTGTACAATGAGCGGCCTGTCCTCAGCACACGATGCAAGAGCTTCTGATCTGTATTTAGGATCTCGTACGAACACACTGCTATGTAACATCGGTGTGTAGCACAGTTGAGCTCCATGGCGACGAGAAAGCAATCGCCATGCCAGTTCACTGGCGTCTACCATTGGCGCCACCAAGAGCCGCGCACCGCCCAGCGTCTCTCGCCACCATCGCTGTCCGGGGGATTCCCCGCCAGCGGCCCCTTCGCTCCTGTTCTCAGTGCTGCCAACCTCCGAGTCAGGGCCGCCAATACTTTCCGGCTGGGTGGGTCCCGGAGGCATCACAGCGCCGCTAAAACAATTGAATTGTTTATAACATGAGATACATAACATCTAAATCCTAAACAAACGAGCGAGGTTCTCGTTCAATATAAAAATCAAACATATACGAATTGTCAGAAAAATTATAAATGTTTGGAAGAGTAATCTGCAATGATTTTTCGCAATGCAAAATGCAAGGGCGAATCCGGAGGAGAGTATTGCACTTCTTTTTTTACATTATACCAAAATATTATATTAAATACATTAATTATTTTAAGGTTAAAATTAACGTAACGAATATTTGCTTTAAATGTTGTAAAACCGTTTAAGTTTGTACTCAATTAAAAATTTTGGTTTTTCTCGCGTCTAGTACAAGTTTAAAATATGTTTTATTTTTGTCTCTCACAATCCACAATGAAGATGGATGTAAGGAATTTTCTTCCTCTTCACCCTCCCTTGTCTCACTCGTTTAATCTCATCCTATCTCTCTCTCTCTCTCTCTTCCTCTCGCATCTCGATTCGACAGCAGGAGTGCTTCGAATGTCGACGAGAGCAAAAATCAACAGAGCCACCTGCAGAACAAAACAGGACCTGCGAAGGAGGCTTTGGAAAGCGAAGAGCGACGGAGATCAAAAGAGACGATAGGATTTCACGAGGTGTGGAGAAATAATAATAATAATAGTCCGAAGCAGGCACGCACAACCCGCTCACCTTCGACTACGAACATCCTGCCTGGCGTTTCCCGCACGAAGCAAATGGAAGATTTTGAATGAGTGTTATTGTGAGTAGCGTTTCCTCAATTCTTACTAATAGCGAACTAGCGCCCTATCATCGGGAGTTCGAACACTTTCGTGCTGCAGTGAATATCACAAACGGACATTGAACCTCTTGCAGATCATGGACAGCGAGCTCAGTTTTCAATGGGGAAAACCCGGGTTCGATTCCTGAGAAGATATTCATGATTGTTCACTTGAATGACTCGGTCTCCGTGGTGCCTGCTTGACTATGTGAAAGCTAAAACTGCAATCGTAAATTTGAATCCGGCAATTTGGACTTGATCTGGACGCTGTTTAGTGAGTAAACCCTTTTGTACGATGGATTGCGTTTATCCGTAGTTGGACGAAACGGAAAAGATCACAGAATAAAACAAATATGTAAACAGAATTAATAAAATATGTAACTCAAGGCAATCCCGCTCTCCTACCTTAAAAGGATGGGGGAGGGAGACAGAGAAAGAAGCAAAGAAAGAAAGAGAGAATGTTGATGACGGGGGTGGGGGTAGCAAGAGAGAAGAAGAAAGAGCGAGTCCACATGAAGCAATTTGCGAGTGTACAGCCAATTTGTTTCCAGCTCCTGTTCCACACATCTCCAGGTCAAGGCGATGGATTTTGCAACGAATAATTCTCTCAAAACTCACACGCAAAAATAAATTACAAAATACATCTAGAAGAGAAGTTAAAACTTTCGAGCAACAAATGGAATAGATGGAAAAACCAAGGAAAGTCCTAAGCGTCTACAAAAAATAAAATATATCCTGAAAAATGGCGGATTTAAGGGAAGGGGTTTGAGAAAAAAGAATCTATTTCGCAAAAAAGAAGAAGTTATGTTTGGTATATAAGTACTTATTCGCTCTACATAGTAAAATACATCCTCACGCAATTGTAAATTGCCATTTATGCACCATTTAGAAGATAATTTTCCCTGGAGATCTTAGCCCCACGTCATTATAAAATCACTACCCCCACGCTTAGATTATACACAATATAGATGCATAACAACATTATTTATCAGGATTATTTGATACGGGACGTGACCCAGAGAATAAAATATCCGGATTTCGTATTCGAACCAAGATCAGAGTCTGCATTATTATTTTTATTTGGGCTTTGGGGATCGCCAACATCAAGGTCATTAGAGCCCTTGCAGGCGGGGAAAAATACAGTTACACAGGGAAGAGCCGACGTGACTCTTCCACGTGTGTGGGACTCGCCGAATATCTCGACCACATCCACTAAAAAAAATCTGAATTCACCAAATATCTAAATACAAAGAAAGTAAGGACAAAATACAATTGCCCAATACATTATAACAAAAAAATGAATAAATTATGAAAATTATAATTTTAAACAAAGGAAAAGGAAGATTGAAATGAAAGAAGAAAAGGAAAAGGCAAGAAGAATGCAAATTTAAAGCCTCCCGAGAACTCGTGGGCTAGTTATGAAATTCAAAAGTTTATTAACATCATCCGTCTCATTTCCGAAAATTGTTGGTAAATCTGCAGCCAAACCAGTTCTCCTGTAATTTCTGGACTTTTGTTGAATAAACGACTCTTGTTTCGAACAAAAGTGTTTTGATGTGCTCCTTCAAATAACACAGTTCTTGGATTATTTCATTAAATCTCTGAAACACAGAAACAATTGAAGAATGGGAAACAAAGGAAAGGGGGGAAAACAGGTGAAATACAAATAATAATAATAATACGTTCATTAGCCGCGCGCATCGGGCGAAAGAAGCAACGGAAATCTCAATGGACGCAAACGTTTAGAAGGAAAATGCAATTAAAGCGATGGAAATGATACAACTGGAATTATTCCCTTAAGAGTTTACCACTCATATCAATAATTCATTTCTAGTAAACTGCCTGTTATAAAATTAATAAATTGGTAACTACGTTATAATCGCGTTACGACTAATGATTTCCTTTTATTTGCGAAACTAATTGAATGTGAAAGTAGGTCATTAATATGTCACACATTTTTCATCCATCGAATCGCAAAGGATGCGATACAAATATTATTAGGTAATTAGGTTTAACGAAGTATTGAGGATAATTATTTCAACCATAAATTATGGCAGGTTTATCTTTCAACAATTAATCGAGAGAAATTTTACATTGCAAGGCTCACTCATATAACTGTGTGGAAAATGAGCCAATTCAAAATAACTTCGTATTTATTTAATGAAGCAGAAATAATATATAATTTAATTTCCATCAGTATACATACGAGAAAATAAGAAACAACGCATCACTGTAACAAACCAACCAATGCTCAATCTTTTGAATATATTCTTTTACAAAAATTTCCCCATTTGGCCCACGTTTTTGTCAGGTTTCCTGTAGAGGCGGATTTATACATAGTCGAGAATGACCTTAATGCTTTTATTATTATTAATCTCGAATTTGTACTGCATTTAACATCTTTAATTTATTTTGGAAATAATAGATGGATAACGACACTTATTTGTTAAATAACTTATTTTATAAATATTAAAAAACGCCTCTGCTCGTAGATTCTAATTGATAGGATGGTGCCTTGCTTGTTTCTGGAGACAAAATTAGATTACTGTACCCCACGGGGCTGAAAAAGTCGAAATTGCTGGAAACAGATGAAAGGTGTACGAACATTTCTCCGCAGCCTCAAAAGTTTCGAAAGCACCCGTCACCCCCTCTATAATGCATAGCAAGTTAAGATGTGTTAAAGGTGGTAATGAGGGATGGATTACTAACACGACAGTTGACGTGTCGTGTTCAACATGTGTCAGCAGGACGATGCACTTTACCAACACTCGCATTCCCCCCAAACTCACCCTTCCTAACAACCCCCACGACGCATCGCAACATCCCTTACTCTCACGACCCGTCCCTGGCACTGCAGGGTTGACAACCCCACAGACTGAATACAAGGTTACAATTAGTGAGCACACGCATCAACTATTAAGATTCAATTATCCCAAAAGAAGGGCGTCGCTTAGGGAGTGAAAACGTCGGAACAGTCTAAGGGCTATAGACTTAAAAAATTAATAAATAAATATCTCACGATGGTGATAAATTTGGGTTGTTTCAAATATTTTAACGCTCAAATTAATTGTCTCATTATTACACCTAAGTACCATATTCTATTGTTTTTGCTAATGATTAGCAGTCAGTTTCTGGAATTCGCTGGATTTGTATTGAGTTTCGTGAAAAGGGTACTATTAAGTCTTAATTTCAACTCGTCGTCTCCGCGACGAAGTCGGAATGACTTTTAGCAAGGCATTCGTTTGTGTTGCGATCTAGGGTTGGATGGAAATGAGGGTTATTTAGCTCCATTACCAGGCTTCCAACAATATTTTTAGTTTGTCAACCAAATAAGTAATGTATCGGTCAACGAAGACTTGGAAGTAAATAATTAAACACTTACGACTTCTTATGGACGAATACTATATATATATAACTACACAAACATGTTATAATATTTTATTGTATAAACCAAATAGTTTTTCAGTGTCTGTGCGTAAATTCATACTCCCGTGAGTAATAATTTAAAAAAAAAAAATTTCATTTCTGATATACAACGTTTGTAATAATTAACTTCTTTGTCCAAAATTAATGTATTTTCCCAATCCATCATGCGATCATTATTAATGCAATGTGAGGTAACTATACTTTGTTCAACTGATTTTAAATTTCGTTTGTGATCCTGGATTCGTCCATAAAAAAGTCTTTAATTATTTATTTCATTAGACAATTACATAATGGACGTCAATAGTAGTAGAAGACTTGAAAGGTTAAAAGGAAATATCCTTATTTTTGTTTAGTTTCTTTGGCCTTAAGACTTGACAACTGTGCAGAACGAAAGCCTTAACCGGGCATATTCTTTCCTCGCCCAAGAGTGGTTTTCAGCGTCAATTGCTCCGGGTCCTCAAGTATTTCAGCTTTCTCTCTACAATCTAAGTTACAACCGGTGGGTGAGTGGTGAGAAATGTACCTAGTCTACCCGTCTAGATGCTGAAATATTACAAATATATTAATAATCAATTAAATACTGTTTCGCGTTCTTCTAAAAAACGTATTACTATATTTATCATTCGCACCAAATACTTGTCTGGGCGATTGAAATAAATCCACTTGAGCAAAAAAGAGATTGTCCCAGACCGGAGTAGCTATTTACTTCTCATATTAGGAAATAGGCAATTATAGAAGGGAAGTGATTGAATGGCAGCTAATTAATGGAACTAATAATTTGCAACAGCAATATCGTAACTTGGAAACAATAAATGCAATGAACGCCGCATCCAGCAATCGAGAATTGTGGATCGATCAACGGCTTCACATCAAACTGCCAACAAATAAATTGACGCGCTTAGAGATGGCTCAGTTCTAGGCTTCACTTTCCAATGTTAAATGATCTCTAATTGTTTCCACGAGTTTTCAAAGATGACGACCGTCAAACGTATGTTTTATTGTATGTTTTACGATAAAATAGCATTGTTGTAACAAAAATTTCGAATTCTGATTATGACTGACACTAGATCACCTTTTCCCCCATTCTTGTATACGTAGTGTGTATATATATATAATTTTATATATGTATGTATGTATAAACCAATCCCTGAAGAGCCTCCGAAGGTGCCCAAGGGGTTTTTATATAAAATTAGTATTTATATTAAACGTAGTATTTATATAAAATTAAGAAATATCGATAGTCGCATTTGGACAAATACATCCGTTATGGACATCCTTCATATCAACAGACGGTCTCGTACAATACCCACATTTTCTTTATTGAAATATTTACAGTAAATGGGAAATGTAGCTTAGTGCTATTGAAGCTTATCTACATTGGGCGACAGGAGTTAGGAGTTTGGGTGGTAGAGCTATTGTTAGTAGGTGGACCGCTTAGCTGGGTTTACCAACAACTCGGCCAACGCGGAAGTATTAGTAGCCTACGTGGTCAGTAATAGTTAGAATGATTGACATTGGAAGCAGTAGGAAGTGGATAGAAGAAGGCGTAGTCAGAGCTATATGAACTGGGACAAGTGAATTAAAAGCTACAAAAACCTTTTTCTGCGGCCCCGCCGGGAATTGAACCCGGGAAGTGCTCGGTGAAGTGCAAGCACGCAAACACCGTAGTCATGGGAGAGGCCTCCTCATATTTAGGCTGGTATTACACGGTCATATTTCTATGTCATATGTCTATGATCAAAGATATGACCGTGTAAAGCACGAGCTTTGATATATGATCTTAGTTCCACTATGATCTATGAATATCTATGAAACAGGTTCTCGTTGAGATCATTTTGTTTCTGCAGTTTCGTCTTTTAATCAACAAACAAATTGTTATTACTGAGCTCATAAAAGCACCTTCAGTAGCAGAAATTTATTTTACATTAGATATGACCATCTATATGACGTAGTGTGACTGGACTATACATTGTTTGATATTTTCGTATCACATCTTTGATCAAAGATATGTGACAAAGTAATACCGGTCTCATCAGAACTTTTCAAAATGGAAATGTATAAAAAATAGCCTGCTCCACAAACTCATTGATGTCACCACCTGGAAGATACGGATTCATGGATTCTGGCTAGAGCCAAGTCCAATGGAATGGTTGGAGATGCAAGTCCACCGGTGAGCTTTCTTGAATAGCCTCAAACGGTGGACGATTAAATAAAATAAATTAAAAACAAATGTAAATGTATTAGCATCAACGGGTGATTAAAATTGGTTTCAGATGAATTGTTTTATTCCCACTATAATAAATGTGTAAATTAGTATATTGTCCTCCATGTGGTCATATGTGATTTGTAACTGTTTTTTTATAATAAATTTATTTATTTATTTTAATATTCTGTTTTAATTTCGAAAAACTATGATCGATAAAATTTTAAGTTTTAAAAAAATAGTAAAAAAGTGATACTCGAATCTCAAATGCTGGACACGAAGACAGACTCTGTATGAGATCTCGAAAGTGTAATTGTTAAATCATTTGGTTTTTCGTCGTCGTTTCGCTGACCTTTGGTTCTTCGGCGGAGGCGCCTTTCACCCCGCTTCGCTCGCCGACAGTGCTTTGTTCCAGCGTCGGAGTTAATAAATTCCCCGGAGAGCAGAGTTTGCTAAACGAACTTAAAAAAAAAAAAAAAATCAAGCGAGAACTCTGGCTTCTACTTCGATGCAAAAGCGAGATGGTGGCTTTTTAGACTAATGTGAAAGCTCCGGACGGAGTTAATTTCCGCCATTAGCAAACAAAAAACGCGATCTTTTAATTAATAATCTGAATTCATCAACGTGATAGCGAAGATTTGCTTCTCATTTCAGGAAACAACATTTTCACGGAGAGATGAAACATCAAAGAAGAGAATGACGCGGGAGTAGGCGGTTTTATCAAGCGACGCGTAGAGCGAAATTAAGCAAAATAAATAATGAGGGTAAAAATCTCGTAATCTAAATTCTCGACTAAAATTGATGACAGTTGAGGCGTATGCTTCTCTCCTGGTCTCTCACTTTCCAAAATTCAAGCTTATATAAAAAGTAGTATTTATAATTTATTCGGATAAGAAAACACATCATAAGATAATTCAATAGGAGAGAGAAATAAAATAGTAAATAAAAAACCTTTTTAAAAACAAGCTTTCATTTAAGCGATGTACTAAATCGAATAAGATAAGTTAAGGTTTTTATTAGAGTAATGAAACGTCAAATGCTAATACCTCCATATTCTTCTAATAAAAATAAATGTACTTACTATCTTTATCGATGAAAATGATTTAATATTTTATGTTGAATTATTTGTTTTTAAAAAGCTCATCGCGCGAAATATTCATAAAAGTGGATACCAATTAATTTCATTGGACAGCGATGGGTTGGTAAGCAAGTATATGATATAAATTTATTGTCAAAAAACAGTTACATTTTTTTTTGTGGGGCTTTAGGGCTCGTCAACATCAAAGGTCATTAGAGCCCTGAAAACTTGTACAGGTAGGGAAAATGCAGTTACGCACTAGGGAGAGCCAACATGACTCTCCCCGCGTGTGGGACTCGCCGAATGACTCAGCCATACCCACTAAAAACCCTCCTGAAATACAACTCAAAACTCAAATCCCGACATATCTCAAGTCTTTACTTAAAACATTTTTAAAAAAAGAAGAAGAAGAAGAGGAAAGAAGAAAATGAACGATACCCTAGCCCTCGCAACCTAGTAGCGTCGGGATCGAAAAGAACAAGAGGTGACCAAGGAAGGTCAGAAAAGAGAAAGGAAGGAGCATGGCACAAGCAAGTGGAAGCAATGCCAGACTCAGCTCGGGGCCCCGTGTTTGCCAAACACGTACTTACTAGATGTTAGTCCCCTGGGGCGAGGCAGGAAAATGAAAGATACCCTAGCCCTAATGGCGTCGGGATCGAAAAGAACAAGAGGTGACCAAGGGAGATCAGAAAAGAGAAAGGAAGGAGCATGGCACAAGTAAGTGGAAGCAATGCCAGACTCAGCTCGGGGCCCCGTGTTCGCCAAACACGTACTTACTCGATGTAAGTCCCCTGGGGGAAACTCCTAATCAATATGGCAGAAGCTTCTTTCCGGCACCAAATAATTACAATCAGTTTCACATATTTAGCATTAACAAAGTAAAGAGGACATCAGAGTAAATAAATAAATAAATTTTTTATTGTCAAAAAACAGTACAAACTGCGTATGACCACGTGGAGGACAATAAACTAATTTACTCTCCGGAAGCAACCAAGGGACCATCCCATCAATTCCGATCAAGGGCCCTAAGGCAGAGGCGGATTCAAAAATTTCAGCAAAAGTTCCTAGATAAGATAAAAAGTTAGCTGCGAGTTATAATACATATATAATGTCAATATGTTTGTAATTTAACGCAAATATGTTTGTAAATTTACATGTACAAGTTATTATCGAACTATAGATTATTCTGAGTATAGAGTTTAAAAATCATAAGAATTGAAAAAACACTAAATTCACGATTTATTGTTACAATAAACACGCCCCTAGAGGAAGACTAGAGAACCTGTATAAGAACTCCGCCTCTACTCGAAGGAAAAACGGAGAAAAACCCGGGCCAGGATGGGGCTACAGAATTAATGTACACAACCGTGCCAAAGTTGAGGACACACAAAACTATTTATCAAGAGCCATAAGACAACACAATCATGCAAGAAAATAGTTTTTGAAATTGTTATAAGTTATTTAAAAAGTGCTACAGCAATGGCGTGATAAAGCACAAGACGAATTTAACTTTTGTTAAAATCAATAAATTCTTTTACAGTGTAGAAGCACTGGTGCAGGAGGTAGTTTTTAACCAAGGATTTGAAGATATTCAATTTCATAATGAAGATATTCAATTTCATAATGAAGATATTCAATTTCATAATGAAGATATTCAATTTCATAATGAAGATATTAAATTTCATAATGCGTAAGTATGTATTATATTTACGATTAAATAAATAGCATAAGTGATATAGTATCCGTGAGATGAACCTCCAGATAGCAAAAACATCTTTTGAGAAACGATAGTAATGATAAGATAAGAAGTTAAAACGAAAAGCGTACGTTATGCAATGCGTTATACTTAATTGTATGAGAGAGACGGATTGTATTTCAGGGAAAGCTTCTCGGAAATAATTCAGCGCGAGTTATCTCGGAATAATATCGTTAAAAAGAAAAGCTTTTAAAAAGTTTTTATTGGAAATAGATATAATATCAGAGGGTTTGTATACGTGTGCAAAATTTCAGTTCAATCGGTTGAGGGGAACTGGTTTAAAATTCAGGTGCAAGATTTGACCTAAACAAACGACCTAACAAGAGAAGTTAAATAAAAGCTTGTAAAAATTTCGTGAGGTAAAAACACTGAGGCAGAGGCCGTGAATATACCGACGATTTCCATTTTTACTAGACGACCGAGTGGAGCATATTTTCATGCAAATTTCCAATTATCATGAAAAGTGAAGCAAATGCATGCCAGACTTCCATTTACTCTATTTTCAACATTTACTGCCTCAATTGATCATATTTGATGATAATACCAGATCATTTTGGTTAAATCATAATGCTTTAAATCAGCGCAGTCCAACTTCTCTTAGTCATCAGGTCATTTTCTATACACTTACGATCGATCGACTATGGCAAAATGTTGCCCCACAAATACAACTGAGTGGAATTTATTTATTTATTTTCGTCAACTAATTTATTTTATTTCAAACTGGTAAAATTAAATTGTGCATTTCTTTATTTGTAAAAAGTATTATATTTTTTGTAATTTAGAATTACAATATTTTTTTCATATCGTCATGTATGACGGAGTACTTCCGAACTCAATTTTCTATTTCCTCTCACTGGGCATATCATGTTACGTCAAATATTAATTATATCATATATTTATGACAAAGTTGATGAATAATTTGATGTAAAATGTACTATAACATTCCTTTAGAGGAGGGTCAAATTGAATCAAAACATAAGTGATTGGTTAAAAAAGTACCACCCTCATGACCCCACATCGAAACCAGAAATCCTTTTTGCCGTTTTCGTTCTGATTTAGATCGACTTTTAACGGAATAAAAAAAAAAATAATCCAAGTAAAATAAAAGAAAGCATAATCGATCCGTAAAACTGTAAAAGGTATAGTAACAGATTCAATTGTCAATAATAATTTATTAGTCTGCTAGTGAGCAATGCTCGGTGGCAGATAAGAAAAAATACATACATAATAAAATAATACGAAGTTAAAAAACAAATCATCAATATCTATAAAAATTTCTATACAATACACACAAAAACGGAATAAAATGCCTAGAAAATTATTACAAATGGTTACAACGAGAAAGAAATTAGATTTAAGAAATTAATTATTTCCACGAGGTTCATATGTGCGTATATTCACATACATACACAAACACATTTTCGCTTACAAACATTTACAGAAACACGCTCATCCGTACAAACACGCTCAATATGCACACATATATGTCATTAATCCTCCTACACCCTTAGTGTAAAAGTAATTGCCATATCATAAATAAAAGGAAATTAATAATTATAAAAAATAAAACCAAAACAGAGTTGCAGAGAGCAATCATGTACACTTCACTACTACTTTTTACTCTGAGCATTTTCTATACCCTTAGACTCCAATCAGCTCGCTACACTTCACATATGTTCCTATTTCAACGAAGCAAGAAGACGGTCGCGGAAACATTGACAATGATACACAAAAACTAATGAAGTTCTTTGAAAAAGAGTTTACAGAGATGGTGCTAAGAGATTTCACGTACGAATCTTCAAACGCGATACTTAAAGAGAGAGATAAAACTGGGCTTAGCACGACAGGCACGAATCTTTATGGAAGCATAATTTCTAAATGCGTAGTGGATTTCGCATTCTCTATGCACCACAGACACAACAGCTGCAAGAAACTGACAATAAAACAGCTGCAATCAGGCAATTTAAGAGCGTCAGTGATTCCATGCGTCTTCGCTCGCGTTGGCTCGTCGCAGTGGAGACAATAGGTAAAGCAACGTCGAATGCGGAAACTGCCAGTCGGTTGGGTTCTGTTCTAAATACAAATTATAAATCTTCAAATTATCTCTAAAACATAATTAGATTTTTTTTTAAATTAATTTCTTTTCCATTTATACCATACCCCAAATCATCGTTTAAAACTGTTATAAGAATTTTTATGCAGAGAATGTAAGAAATGATTTGATATCAACTAATTCAAGTATCATGGTTATAAATCCATCACTGACCCAACAAAGAACCATTTGGTGTAATTTTTAAATAGTATTCTTCATTCATTTCACTTATTAAGTACACAAAATTCTGAGTTGAAGAAACATTTTTACACAACACAAAGCGACAAAATTTAACTTGTTGACTGGGGTTTTGGTCAAATCGGTTGTTTAAGGATAGTATTGTTGCGCTGAATTAAAAAATATTTATTTTATTCTATCACGTTGGTTTATTTTACAATCGCAAAAGTAAGATTTATGACATTTTCAATTTTCTGCTTTCTGTGACACTATATAGATGGTAATATCCTTTAAGTATTTATACAATCTAATAAAAAATACCGAATAAAAAATTATTGATAAAAACATAATTTCAATCAGTATTTCTAACCCAATAAAATAAAAAAATATTGCACAAAACCTTGGTTTATATATGAACTCAAACTCAGCATTCCAAGTGGTTATATCTCGTCATGAGATCAATGGCATAGCAGTCGATCATCAGGCCATTACTGTTTTAATTTTTAAAATAATTTAACTAAGTACTTTGACCCTTTTTGACTAAGTATTTTTTTCTGATTAAAAAACAAAGCTCGTTTCAGCAATAACAGCAAATTCGACAAATTTCCAAATATTTTTTTCGATTGTAAAAAATCCTTGCGCAACTGAGACTATTTTTGAAACCATCATGCACGAAACATTATAAAACACTGAAAATCTTGCAAGCTCCAAAATCACATCGCCTTGTGTGACCTATACGAGTTACCACTACAGCTATAACTCCACTTATAACTAACTAGAAAGTTTAGTATGAATGAAGCTGGAAGAGTTATCACGCCGTTCCGCTCGAAGAAGATTCAGCGGACGACCACCCAAGTGGCGCACATTTCTGATTGCTAGAATGGCTTTTGACATCGTGACCGCGCGCGCCACTCCACTTGGAACGACCCTCAACGACCAGCTTTGAACTTTGCCTCGCTTAAAACAACGCCATACTCACAGACAGCTACCTTTGTTGGCTGGTAGAAGATAGACTGACCATTTGGCTAGTACAAGGTACCACTGAGAGGAAACAGAATATAGGAATATTGCATAAAATATCATCCCTCTTTCAGGTCTCTTTTCCTTGTCATTCGTAAAAAAATATTTTCGATGATGTACCAAACCCCAGAATTAATGGTTTACTAAGTTCATTCATAATAGAACAATTGCTAAAAATAGTTAAGAAAAAATAAAAATATAATTTAGTGCAAATCACTATAATAGAAAATGAGATTTAAAATAAATCACGAATAAAATTATGAAATAGATAAATTAATAGGATTTAGTCGAATTTAAAGTATCGGCATGGACGAAATTCACGTATAATATATTATAAATAAATTAATCAATCGATCAATAAGCAGTTACAAATTGTGTATGATACGCGGAGAACAATAAAAGTATCAACATCTCTGATCAACGGCCCAAAGCAGTGGACGACTTAATATTTCTAAAAGTAGGTATTTAACAAATATGTATCATTATTATTCCCAAAATACATCGCAGCAATTAATATAAGACAAAATTCGAAATTAATAATAACACTGATAAAAATGACACACCCGCCTAGACACATAATGGGTCCATAATCATCCGCGGCTACCCCAAGGAAAACAAGAGGAATAACAATCCAAAGCACAGACACTAGATGGTTTACGATAAAAAGTGAAGGCCTCCTGAAGCAAAATGAGATAAACTTTTCGTTATCTCATTTATATATCGCCCAGAACTCGGTAAATAAATAAAAACAAACAGCGAATAGAAACAAACAGTGGACAGTATTGACGGTGTAAATTGAACAATTTCGTTCGATAGTAATGACTGCAGAGCTTGGTCACGCATATAATACTAGTAGTAACACATTTAGAAGTACTCGACACATATTCACAACAGTCTACGAGGCCTATGAGGAATGAAATCACACGTTGAAGCGAATATCAACCATATCACATGCTGCTGAGGACTCACCTGGTCGACCCCCCTTCAGCGTTCAATAGCGTCCACTCCGCTCTACATCGTTGTCATTGGCTGTCTACCTTTTCCTGAGCTCAGGCGACGGGGGAAAAAAAGAAGAAAGCTGAAGGGATGAAAGCGAGAAGGGAACACNACTCGGGGATCCGTGGTGGGGGAAGGGAAGCGGGTGAGACGAGACTCGTCCTCAGCAACAAGTATGAAGAAAACGAATTCAGAGTTCATTAAGCCCCTTGTCCTCAGCAAAATTTCCATACAATCTTTGGAATTACACCAACCATTGACGTCATCGCTCGCTCGTTACGTACAATGGCGACTAGCATTTGTGCACAGAAGAAAAAAAAACCACACACACATACACAAGACGATCGTTAGGTGTTGTATGGACGACATCAAGAACGCAATTATCTGATTCGTAAGTCTCCTTTAAAACTTTTTGCCGGAAAATCGTCAAATGTACAAGAAACGCAATGACACATTTTAAAGTGTCAACTGAAATTGATTGTACGATAAATTAGTTTTCAATGTTTATCACGTAATACCAGCGCTGTCCAACTTCTCTTAGCCCACTGGCCATTTTCGATGCACTTTCGATCAATCGGGCCGGCACGGGACTGAGTTTGGGAAATGTTACCCGACTCAACTAATAGGTCATATTTCTTGATTGATTTGTAACAAGATATTTTGGTTTTCAAAAACATATTTACAGTACTTCAAGCTGAAAAAACAACAACTATACTTCGTAATAAAAAAAACAGTATTGCAATAAAATAATTTTTATAATATATAACGGGGTAGGTATTTTTTCATTTTTTCATTTTTTCTTTCCCGGCATGCCACGTCAAATACCAATTGTGACAATATAGATTTATAAGACAAAATTACGCCCCCAACGGTTGATAAAAATTTGATGTAAAATGTACTATTACTCGCGGGCCACAAAAAAAGTTTCTAGTATTTAGAAGAATGTATGCTTTTCATAAAATCAGTAAGTATTATTCAAAGACATCTTGCTTCACTCAAAAATATAGCTATTACCCGTTCAATTTCTTACAATGCTTCCTTAATTAACCAGACAATCGAAAATGAAATCTTTGAAACTATTTTTAAAAAACTCTGTCACATTACTATAATCAGGACAATATACAGATGCTGCAATATTAATCGGTCGAAATGTTATTTAATTCGTGAAACAATCGGAATTAAATTTTGCCACCATCACAAACTTCATCGGGGTTTCATCGTAGTATACCAAACAATCAACTATCAAGTTAATAAAAAGAAAGATAAAGGTTACAGATATCCTGTAACAACTTTCTCCGAGAAATTATGTTGTTGAACAAAAAGTAATCGGGTGAAGTAACTCCAGTTCAGCAAAAGTAATCCCTAGTTTACTACTGACATATCGAGTTGTAAAGGAACGCAAGAGGGTGGGGGATGGGGGAGGGACTGCGGATAATAGTGAATAGTGGGTTGAAGGGGGAGAGGGATGTGGGTGCAGAGCTTTGAAGGGGGATTCCTTCCCCCTAATCCCTAAACCCGCACCCCTACCGCACAGACCGCTCGTCACCTGATGCCCGAAGCAACAAGAAGTGAGACCACAGGTGACACAGATGGTAGAAAATTGTGCCACAGCTAACTCTAAGAGTATAGGAGTTGTAGGAGGAGGCAAAAAAATAGATCAGGTCATTCAATACTCATGTTCATTATTTTCTCACTCATATCGCAATATTTTTAATTGTACGTTTTCAGACATTTTAAAAACTAATATTTTTTCTTTGTATCACTGAAGGACTTCAATAACACGAGGCTTTTGATCTCTTCCGACACCGAAGTGGGTCACGTGGTACTCGGAACTGTGGGACACAAACCCCCGGGGAAGTACAGGAGCTGAGTAACACTCAAAACTCTTTTCACGATTCCCACAATTCAGCTTTTGGTGTTGACACGCTTAACTACTGAACTACAATATCCTTCTTTTCCAAAATACGCTTTGAAATAAGAGTTGAAATTGAGACGGTGCAAAGCATGGTATGAAATTAATTTAACTTATCGTCATAAATCAGTCATATTACAATCTGTGCATGACCATGAGGAGGACAAGAAATTAATTTTCTCTCCGGAAGCAAACGAGAGCCATCTCATCCATTCCGATCAATGACCCGAAAGGAAGACCGGAGAGTAACCGAGATACTGCACGAAACAAAAGTAATAACATTGATATCGAACAGCTTCACACTGCGCTACGAACACAAAACATCTCCAAAACCCATTCCCCCAGAAATTCCACAGCAGTGACGACGAGGTGCATTCCACAGTCACTTCATTCTTCCTGCTTCAATGAAGGAGCGGAATTTACCAGCACAGTGAAGATTCCCTTCTCTGCAACAGACTAACAATAAAGCTTTTGCTTACGACGTCCTCTACTTTTCAATTACTAACCAACAGCGACAACCCGCGTAATATTTGCTTGGGTGGAGTTTAATAGATTCTAAGAGATCGTATTCCAAATAGGAAATAAAATAACAAAATGGAAACTGTATTGTAGGCAGAATCTCGTCATAGTTCATAATACGGAGAGCCCATTTATCTCGCACTTTCGTGGGCGTTTAAGGTAGTACTAGCGTAGGTAGAATTACATCACAAAAATATCTTAAATCGGCAAAAAGAAACAGAGAAACATGTTCTTATTGTGCTTTCAACTTGAAAAACATACCTCACCGGCCATTTTAACAACATAATTGCAATTATAATTCATGTTGAAATATATAGCGTCTTATGGAGAAAACACTTATTTACAAAATAAGACCAACTTTTAAATCACGAAAGTGATGGAAGTTTACTTTGTTTTGTAGTACATTTTCCGTAGTATTTTTTACATCACTTTTATCTATTGGTCACCGAATATCTGAGAAATATATTTAACTTTTTCCTTTGAGGTGAGATGAGGCATAAGCACGAAACCGTTGCGCTCGGCCGCCATGTTTGTACTCAATGCTCTTGTGTTCTTCAAGCGAGTCAAGCGAGTTCCTGAATTATTGTCTGTACAATATTATTAACTGATGGATACAAATTAAATCAATTTTTTTCATCATTATTATTTATATTGTTGCGTTATAAAACAACTAGAATAATAATAATAAAAAAGAAAATAATTATNCTCGCAGAAATGTAAATTTCATCGACAAAAATAATCGCGACAAGTCATGTGGAATGAATGAACCCTGCCCCCTCTGCCCCTTCCTCGTCTCTTGAAATTTCTTTCACCGGAAAAGCGATTAAACTTTTTTTTTCTTTCCTTTTTTGCTTCGATGAACGTCGACAAACCGAAGTCGTGATGAGAGCTAAAGAGACGATGGAACGTGATTGGGGGATGTTCATACAGAACGTCAAGCAGAGTTGGCGGGTTTAAATCATTGTATAAATAATTTCTTTTTTTTAAAAATAGATTCTTGCTACATACTTATCAATAATTCAATAATTTTACTACAAATACGGATAAAAAATTGCACGTATGTCGCGATTGCGTTCGGCACGATGTATTCAAATAACAAAATTTTCATCACAAAATAGAATACTCATTACCAAGGGTTACAAAACGTTTTGCCAGTTGAGAACATTTTTCAATATTTTAAATCGAGCGTTAACATATCGGTAACTTATAACACGAAAATGACAAATACGAAGACACTTCTTCCTTCATGAAGATGAGAAACTGCGGAATGCAACTCGTTGACAAGACGTACTCGAGGTGCTATTATCAACTTCATAGAGTGAGATACATTGAATATTAATTTTAAAAAAAATTAAGACGACCTGAAATTTCCTTAACAAGACATCTACCTCCACTGTTTAATTGTACGCGGATAATAAAATGCAGAGAAAGGTGAAGTACAAAGTAAATGACCAAATCAGGAAGAGTTGGAATTGCGACAAGATAACAAAAAACTACGGATTACGAGACATGATTTTGATGTCACAAGTGTAGTTTTCATGAGGATTTGACAATTTAATGGAAGTTATTAATTGGGGTTCAAACGCTTCCCTATATATAATTAGGGAAAATTTAGCTCCACCAAAAATTACAATCATAAACTAGTAAAAATAAATTTAGTATATAACCGGGTTAGCTTCAAGGGGATTTCTAGAGATTTTTGCGGAAATGATCCCCAGAAAGTGGTCTATCATTGGAGAAAAATGCAGTTTTACGCTAATTTTTCCCATATTTCTTGACTGGCTTAATAACTATGAGGTGAATATCATTAATGGAGATACATCGTGCACGAAGAATAGCAAGTACGTCTCGTGCGTATTGCTGACACACACAAAAAAATGCTTCCTGAGCGAAATAATTCATCTTTTTTAGTGTTCCTCTACAACTTATGTCCCAACAACAATTAAAGAAAAGGCTCGACCGTAAGAAATCGCTTCATCTCACACTAGGCTCAATTTCGCAAGTGAATATCGTATTTCATACCGATGCCGGAGGTAGTTAACGACCATTTCTGTTTTTCTTGCTCCATCGAACGCAAGCAATGCGGAAGTGCATTAGTTCGATGCCTCATGAGGTTTTTAGACTTCACCTATTTTAGACATGAAGGATCGACACCTCGAAATTCCACGGTAACCCAACATCCTTTCTTGAGTGACGTTATCGTAACTGGAGTACACGAAAGTTACGAACAAATTAACAAACAATTTACGCCGTAGACAGTTTAAATTTTAAAAATACGAGTATAAATAAGATAAAATAAAAATAAATAGATCAACAGATAAAATACGACTGATACATAATCATAGCTCAACTGTTCAAGCGATTCTAATGTTTTGAAGTGGGGAAAATGGAAGGGTTTTGTCACTACACACTTTTTACAAAAAAAAATAAAAAATCAATGAATACGAAACTAGATATTTAATCCCCTCAATCCTTCAAACCGTACACATTCTTCTTTCTCTATCAGTCTCCGTCAACATTAATGGCGCAATAACTAAAGAATCAGACAAGAGGTTTACCCCTAAAAGACGTAGCGGAAGACAAAGTAAGCGATGTTCGTTGAAGTGAAGAGGCAAAGACGAAGCATTGGCGAGGGCGCAGGCTCCGCAAGGGCCACAGTGCCCTTCGCAGGCAACGCTCTCTCTTTATTAAATCCCTTCAGTGGCTAAGGGCTTCCGTTCTCATTACGTCTCTATAAGCCCTTTTTCTCCTCCATTTAACTCTTCTCTTCCTCCAGACCTGTCACCACTTTACTACCTTTCCTTTTCCCTCTTTCTCCGGTTCATACGCATTTTGTCCCTCTCCATCCTCGCCACGTGATACCAGCTTCCTTCCCTCATAAGTCTTCCCGTCGTTTGTTTTAGCTTCCACTCCTCCTCCCGTGTGGACACACACACACACACATCTCCAAGAGATCGAAGGGGTTTGAAGTGCAGATGAATGCATTCCCAGCGCAGTACTTGACTTCCTTAATGTTTCCATTAGGAATGCCCATCGGCGGCGCTGCTGGGCTTAAATAACCGCATAAAAGAGGAAATTACAAAGGGAGATGGAACAGAAGGTAAACGGGAAATGAAACTTTTTTCTGAAATTATTACCACGTGGAATGGCATTGTTTCTCATTCCTACGGAGAAAGCATTATCATGGATGCACTATTACGGAAGAATTCATTCGCTTTTCTCATTAAAATTTTTACCAGTAAAAGCATAAAATACGGACAAAAAATAATATAAATCTAAAAAATATAATGTGTATGACAGAAAAATGCAAGAAAGGGAGAATGGAAAACGGAGGCATCCTAGAATGAGAAGAATGGAAAATCATGAGATTAAGAGAACATGAAGCTTCTCACGAGTTTATAGCAGAGTTCTAAAAGCTTCTGAGTAATAATATTAATAATAATGTTATTTGTTAAGGTTTAACCACATTCCCTTATAGAAACACATAAATATGTTGTTGTATTCCATGAAGCATAACTTTGGTATATGTGTTATTTCCAGATTAGACTGCAAAGTGGTAAAATGCTAAAAAAAGCTTAATTTTAAACACTTTCATTAACTTAATTTAATTGATCTTAATTCGATCCAATCTTTCTTGGCGAATAATAGTAAATAAATCGACTCAATTCACTTAACAGACACTGTATTAAGAGAAGAGAAAAAACTGTAATTACATAACGTAAGTACTGTAATTACCTCAATTGCGGGTCACCATCTTGCATGACCCGCAACTGAGGTCGAAACGTTATGTAATTTGTGTTTTTGTCTTCTTCCTCTTCCTCTTCTTAATAGTGTCTGTTGAATGAATTGGGTCGATTTATTTACTGTTATCATCTAGTTTTATCAGACATAATCATAAATCTTTCGTGGCGAAGTTAGGGCACATACGTTTCCATTGTTAGATCTAAATATAAACTACAGAAACACAACAATATACGAAGGAAACTTTATAAACTACAAAGTAACTTTACCATTTCTTAGATACAAAAGTAATTTTTAGGTATCCAAGTAGTCTAGAACAAATTTTAAATTTTAGAACATTTAAAGACATTTATAAAAAACGAAAAAAAGAGAAAGAATTATATAGATGGTTATTTCTCTAAAACAGCATCGCTTTGTGTAGACGCGGATTGTGCGTAGTTTCTTCACAGACACATTTCTTTTTCTCTTTTCCAAAAACCGAGATAGATCCTTCCCTCGTCACGTGATCCAGACAAAGCGGTGAATCCCCAAAGCAACAGAGGAGCGAAAGGCGATTCCCAAGCGCCGAAGGAATCTCCAGGAGACTCATCCAACCTCTTCTGGAAACACAACACACTTTCTACTGGATCAGTTGGAGGGGATCCTGTCGCACTGTGTTTTCCTCTGTTGCGATCCAAAGTCCTTCAATGAAAACTCATTCATGCGGTTCAGTGGCGGCGGATGATTGAGCCTGAACTTTCAGAACACAGGGGCATATTTTGCCACTTTAAACAACTAATACATTTGGTTACTATTTAATATTGTTAACTATTTATTTGATGAGTTGATGTATTTTATTTAAAAAATAAATATGTATGAAATTTGTGTTGCAAAACCATGAGTTCCAAACAAATACTCCATAGATTCATCCCCGGTTAGTCCCCCACCCCTTTGACAACGGTCTAGATCCGCCACAGACGCGGTCTATTTTAAAGTGAATTTTCCGTCGTAAAACAACGGCATCGTTTGCCAAACCAATATCATGCTGTCACAATTTCAAAAACTTGAATATTACAAAAAGGATCTTTTTTAATCCATGAAAAATAGTTTAGGCTTATGTGTTTTTCGCAGGTGAGACTGCAAATGAAGATATGCTATAAGAACGATTAATTTTTTAATATTTTCATTAACTCAGTTTAACTGATTTTCATTTCCCCCAAGCGTTCTAGGATATAAAATAAACTTTCCTTTTTTGAAATATTATAATATTATTAGAAGGATCAATATCTCTCTTGAGAATAACACAAGTGCAGATATTGGTTTAACCGCAAAAAAGAAATAAACAATTCTTTAGTGACAGGTGTCTCCATTTCCTCAAAGGATATTTCAAAATGAGGAAATAAAAGTTAATAGATACTAACTGTGGTCAATATTCGAGTTTAACAAGAATATTAATGATTTCCAATAGAGAATTGGCTGAAGTTTCATTCCTTAAAACATTACGTATAATTGAAAAGTAAGAAATACGTATTCTTGAAGCCCAAAATTACCCACACGCTCAACCTGTGACAGTGCCTGGGGCCGCGATATCAGAACCACGCTTCAAAAATGCTTAAAGCAGAACACGAAAAAACAAACAAACGGATGAGCTTCATTTATCTCCGAGTGATTCAATATTCGGGGATCACCGCCAATCCATCACTGCACCTCATTATGTTTTCAACCCCATGTGATAGAGCTCGCTGCTGTGTGCGCAGTCGTAAATGAATGATGGATGTTGGTCAAAACGCAAGCACATCATAATTCATCACCATTTTATCATTATCATTAGAACGGGGGAAGACTCTTCATCGTTCATAGCTGGAATGAACGCGAGAAAAATAAAATTTTGAACGTGTCCCAATAATTTATCAATAACTCAATAAATATTAGAACTCAAAATAGAGCGGTTCAATGTAATGATGAGAGATTTTCTGCTGAAAGAGCTCTTACTTTACATGATTAAAGAAAATACAACGTTGTAAATAAATAAATAAATAAACTTTTGTCAAAAAAGCAGTTGCAAAATACGTATGACCACGTGGGGGATAATAAAATAAGTTACTCTCCAGAAACAAGGGAAAATTCCGATGAGTTTTTTTTTCTTGGGTGGGGGGGTTAGGGATCGCCAAAATTCCCATCAAGGTCCAATACAAGAGAATTAACACTGGCGGATTTAATACTTATATTTTTTTTCAATAAAATACGTACTGTTATCAATTTATTATTCAAAAATGAACTGTAGATATAATGTGCAGTCAGAATTCGACATTAATAATAACAAGAGTATTAAATGACAATCCCTTCCGCCAATGGAAAATCCGCCACTACCCGGAGGAAAACCGGAGAAAAACCCAGGCCAGGATAAAAAAAACCCATGTCACGTAAAAAAATTATTTTACGTAATAATAAATAATAAACCCCAGTTGGTGTCAGCGTGATTGCTCATCACCAAGTCATCCCGGGTTCGATACCCGGGCGGGTCAAGATAAAATTTGTAGCTCTTCGTATCCAAAGAGTCCGACCTCTGCGACTAACAACCGCAGTTGTATTGCTCGGATACAGTGGTCTGGATCATATCTGGACGCTGCCCCGATGTCGGTTATTAAGACGAGTAAACTCAAATCAATAACTGAACCTTACTGGTACTCGTCTTTCGTGGTCCTCGTTGACCGAAACGAAAATACATACATGCATATTATAATATAATGTATTTTAATATAATATAATTCAATAAATAATTAAAGACGTACGCCGTTTTATGGACGAATAATTTATATTGATTTTATTAATTTCTTTAAAATGATGTCGATAGGGCTCGTCCGTTGGAGGGCGTCCGAGCAGCAGCTTGAGCGGCCGTCGTCTGGAGGAGGCGTTCGCTCGCAGGCGCATGGCTGAACAGGAGCGACAGGCGCTGTGGGCCGACACCAGCAACTACTTCCANTTATGTTCATTAGATACGCCAACAACAATTAAGAAGGTAATGCTATTGTTTCAATGGATCGTTTTCGTTTAATGACAGAACAGGATCGCAACAATGCAGTACGCAACTAGGGAATAACGATTCGTTCACAAGAGCAGGTGAATGTCTGAGTCGCTCTTGTGAACGAGCGGAGGGGAAGAGCGAACGAGTATTCGAGTTGTTCAAGTGCGAGTCAGGGCCGTAAACCCTTCGGCAAATGGCACGTGAGGGAGGCAGAGCTGCCAACATTCCCTAGACGGTACTTCGCCAAGTGAGGAGAGCTGTACTGCGGTATAAGCTCGACTACGAAAACGGGGAACCTCGCGACGCGCCAAGTATTCTAATCCGAGAATAACAGGAAAAGAGATAACGAAAAAAAAACCCCATTGCTCTTTAAAGAGCGTGAAGTAAGCAAGGGAACTCAATAATGTTAATAAACATACGATCATACAATTAATTTTTATAAGCACGTCACGTGTATTTTCTTATATTACGCACAAATATGTACTACACACTGAAATGAAAGTCAAGGGTCAGATGACAAAATGAGCTCGATCTCTTTCTAAACTAATACGGTTACAAATGAGACAATGCGAATTACTCAAAGTATGTACAATTAATCACATACAATTTTAACAGTGCATAACCCAAAATAAAATTAATAAAAAAATGAAATTAAAAAGTATTAAAAATATTAATTCACAGATTAATTTTCTTATTAAAAGATACTTTGTAGTCTAAAATACGTTAGCACCAAGTTTTCCCACTTTCGTTACACATCTTTATACTTATCCATTTCGTCTTCTCTTTGTGTAGACGGTGAGATAATAAATAAAGGTACAAAGACATTGGTTCGGCAACTGATTAGTGCCGGTATCACACGTAAATGAAATTAAACGTAATGAATAGGGGTTACTGTTTTGTTGAAATGTTTATGACAGGTAGGATTCGAACATACAGACTTTGCCATGGAAATACACTTCTTACCCCACAAAGACTGTGATGCAAATTGTGAAAACAAGAAACAACTATTATCTATATTACAGAGATAATTCGTGCATTACAAGTATCCTGTTTTCATTAAGAGAAAATTGAATTTTGAAGAAAGCAATTGAAATGACTTTTCAACAGATACACAAAGGCATAATTAAAAATATTGATTTTAACATCAAATATTCATATTCTGGGGCAATTCCGAGCAGAGCGTCCAAACTTTCAGAATTCAAAAGAGGATTGTTCAGATAATTTGTAAATCTCACCCCCGAACATCTTGTAAACCTTTATTCGAGGAATTAAATATTTTAATACTTCCCTGCATTTATATTTATGAAACTGTCGTGTTTGTTAAGATCAAATTACTGCAGCACCACTCTTGTTTCATACAAAACTGTTTTGTTCACGAACACAATATTTGCAATAGGAATAATATTCATCGTCCGAGAGTGTAAACCGCGCTTCGTCAAAAACGACCGCATCATTCGGGAATCGTACTATATAATTCCCTCCCCAAAAATATAAATAAAAAGATATTAAATTGAATCTCTTCAAATCCGCGGTTAAAAGCTACCTTCTGTACCAGTGCTTCTACACTGTAAAAGAATTTATTGATTTTAATAAAAATTAAAGCTTTTTTGTACTTCAAGTCATTGTTGTAGCACTTTCAATATACGTGACAACAATTTCAAAACTATTTTCCTGCATGCTTGTATTATGTCTTATTATTCACATAAATATAGTTGTGTATATACTCAACCATGGCACGGTTATGTACATTAATTCTATAGCCCCATCCTGGCCCGGGTTTTTTTCCCGGTTTTCCTTCGGGAAGAAGCGGGTTTTTTTTATAAAGACTCGCTAGGTTCTTGCCTAGGGACGGCACCAATTGAAATAATTATTAGTTAATTTAGTGTTATTTAATAGTTATGAATTATGGGGGCGTCTAGGGGCGTGTTTATTATAACAATAAATAATGAATTTAGTGTTATTTCAATTCTTATGATTTTTAAACACTATACTCAGAACAATCTATAGTGCGATAATAATTTTTACATGTAAATTTTTTGCGTTAAATTACGAACATTGACATTCTATTAGTATTCTAACTCTCAGCTAACTTTTCATCTTATCTAGGAATTTTTTGCTGAAAATTTTGAATCCGCCTCTGCCTTAGGGCCCTTTATCAGAATTGATGGGATGGTCCCTTGCTTGCTTCCGGAGAGTAAATTAGTTTATTGTCCTCCACGTGGTCATACGCAGATTGTAACTGCTTTTTTGACAATAAAATTTATTTTTATTATCATGAACATTTAATAGTCTAGTTAATTTAAATGTACTACATTTAAATATTCTACATTTAAATCAACGGTCTCCTTGTTGTTGATATAACGAAACAATGTAACGTCACTAAGAATCCTTCAATTGTTTCCAAGACAAATGGCGAAATATGTGATTCAGAGCATTCCACGATGATGCAAAATGCTTCTGAGTTCATATAATATTATTTCAGGAGCACAAACGAAATTTACGATCTGTTGAACAAAGTGTAGTAACTTCACATTGCATTAAATAATGATCTCCTGATAAATTGGGATAACACATTAATAGTAGATACAGAAGTCATTGCAAACGAAGCATGTATGAAATGGTATTTATAAAATTTACTCACAGGAATTTGAATTTATGACGCAGAAATGCTATCCAATATTTACAACACAATATTATAAAATGTGTGATTCCTGCTTATGTGTAAACATATTTTTAGTTTCTATTTACGTTCAATATCATGTTTAATTGTTCTATTGTCATGTTTCTTGTTATAATTTGTTGCACTAGACGATGACTCAAACCTAGAGTCGAGACGTTGTGTTCTTAAAAGTCCAAAATAAATGGCATTCGTCCATCAAAAGTAAGTCATAAATCATAAGAATAAATATAGCAGCAATAGTTTCAGTTTGCGTAGAACTAGAACACAGATCATGAATAGAGGTTGGGAGAAGAAGAGAGAGAAGGCAAACTGAGAATACGACGATAGAGAATCGTGAGGAAGGGTGGGGGGGGGAGTGAGAGCCGCAAACGAGCCATCACCACGCGTCGTAAAATGTTTCATTCCGGTTGCACGGAGAGGGTCGTCCCCTCGAGGATATACGCTACCCTCCGCACACCCTCTGCCCCTCCGCGAACAGCTGACACAGCGGCAGTCATCTCTTGCACTGCAGCACTTAACACAATCTCCGGAATAAATACACGATCCAATTAAACTGTAATTTATGCAAACACAGTTTCATAATAATCGACAATAAAATTAAATACCGAATCAATAACATTTCTGGCAGAAACGGAGCGAAGTCCACTTTGGTTTATTTTGAATGCTCGAAAGTTTTGAGAAATATCACACAAGTGGAATGTTTTTTCGTACGTTTGAAGCTACTCCCTGTCGTACGGAATAATAATAATAATAAATTTATTCTAAAAAAAGCAGTTACAAACTGCCATGTATGACCACGTGGAGGACAATAAACTAATTTACTCTCCGGAAGCAAGCGAGGGACCATCCCAGCAATTCCGATCAAGGGCCCTAAGGCAGAGGCGGATTCAATTTTTTTTTGCATAAGTTCCTAGATAAGATAAAAAGTTAGCTGCGAGTTATAATACATATATAATGTCAATATGTTTGTAATTTAACGCAAATATGTTCGTAAATTTACATGTACATTGAAAAGTCAAGTTTAGAAAAAAGTTTCTAATTTCAAAAACAGTTCAAATGAATGAGGGAAAGATATAGAAGCCTCCCCTTTCATTCCCGTCTGTGATTGCAAAACGCAGTAAGGAGGAAGTTGAGCAACATGCTAGTTACGAAGACGCTGCTTCGAGAGCTTGACCTCTATTTTATGTATGATTTGTGTTCATCTCTATAGAAATAATTTGATTATCATGTGCGGTTAATGCATTAAGGTTTTTGATTATGCCTGGAAGATGCCCAAAATAATGGTCGAAATTTAGGCGCAATGAATTTTTTTTTCTGGTGAAAATGCAAAACCCATATCGTTATTACGGCCGATAACTATTGTCGTGTGAAGAAAAGATTAAATCTAACGTATTTTCGAACGGTAAGAAGGTTTTAAAAGTCTCGTACAAACAAAAATTGAAGGAAATGATTCGCACATTCATCTCAATGTTACATTTCAACGCAAAAGTTGTCTCATAAGAGGGCACATTGAATTGCATCCAATGCTAAGGATGATTTTTCCGACCAATCTAACCTCTTCACTTCAATGAATTTGTTTCTATCAGTTCGGAGATGAAGCACAAGCAATAGTGCAGATGAATCCTACAGATTGAGAACTCTTCTTACTATCGTATTTTTTATTATAGACCCCTGACTTCTAATAGGTGTAGGTAGTACCCCCAAAAATTGCAGAAAAGCGCAGTTACCACCATTAGATTTATAATTTTGTTTTGCATTTGCACATGTCAAAAATTTGTTTTTATTAATGAATATTAATTTTTTAAAACCTGAAATGCTTCAAAAAGCGTGATATTTTTGCGGTTTTTGCCGATACGTCGACTTCATTATTTTTTATATAAGAAACTAAGAGTGACAAAAATAATTATTACTCAGCAAATTATCACTTGTATTTGTGACAACATTTATTAATATCAAGCTTCTGCATGTAAAATGTAGTCAGTTATTAATTTTGTTCACAAACACTGCTAAAATCGACCAGACACATTATTAAGGAATAAAATTTATACTGTCGCAATCAGAAGAATGCCACGATCACGTTATAACTAAATAGAAGCTTTCAAAACTATTTGTGTGACCTCCAACAAGTGATGAATAAAACCATGTTTTCAATTAGCGTCCGGCGATGGATTTCAGTCACGCGCGTTGTTGCCGGACGTATCACTCCACTGACTTTTGTCAGCTGTGAGACTCCAGCGCCTGTTGACCGGCAACAACGCGCGTGACGAAAATGCGCCGCTGGCCGATTCTCCAAAACATGGTTTTATTTATCACTTGTTGGAGACACGTTACACAAGTGGTTTTAAACGTTTACCTTGTCGTTCTTAGCAATGTTTTTGGAAAAGATTGATAACTCATTATATTTCACGTGTAGAAGGTCGAAATTTTGAAATGTTGTCACAAACATAATAGTGAACATTCGCTGAATAAGAATTATTGTTGACACTTAGTTTATTATATAAAAAATAGTAAAGTCGACATATCGGGAGAAACGGCAAAAAAAATCGCGTTTTTAAAAATATTTCTGTTTTTAAAACAGTAATATTCATTCTTAGAACCATTTTTTAAACTTGAGTATAAGAATAACATGAAAAATTTAATGGTGTTAATTAGTTTTTTCTACGATTTTTTGTGTGTGGCATCTACAGCGTTTTAATGTGAGGGGTTTATTATAAAAAAAATCCGATAATCGTTGATTACTTAATTTGAACGATACCAGAGTAAAGAAATAACACGAAGCTACTCACAGAGTGAAGTTCGCGCAGCGCAAAGCAGGTGGCGAAGAGCCAGTAAAAACCACAACTCACTCTAGCGAGCACTCGTCCGCTCTGCAAAAAGAAGTTGTTGGAAACCGACACCAGAGCGCAGAATCTGCAACTTCGGATCTCGCACTCAAAAGAATAACGACTTCATAACTTTCGAGATATACAATAACAAATTTATCGTCAAAAATCAGTTACAAACTGTGTATGACCACACAGAGGACAATAAACGAATAAGAGATAGTGAATGAATGACTAATGGGCACAAAGGGCGCCGAAGAGAGACGGATCACTCGGGTCTGTCTCGAAGGTATTCAGGGTCTCAGCGCTTATTGGTAAATGGACAAACTATGGATTAACAAGCGATAGGAGGAGATAAGTATTATTACTGGACTAACAAAATGCTTCGGACGATGAGAACTCAGCCAATAGGTTAAATATTATTATTATTATTATTTTTTAAGTTTCAGAAGGATCAAGTAAATGAAATAAATTTAGAGCAGAGCATCCACAGTCCTTTTCCGATTAGGAATGTCATCTGTTCCTTGGATCGGAACTGGAATTAGGAAAGGTCTTTCATTCTGAACCCGAACCCGAGACAGCAAGTCTTGGAATCAGGGATGTCTTATCAATAGATCATAAAATATTAATTCCAAATTTTATTCAAATTATTCAGCGTTATAGTGATTAAAAGTTCAAGCTAGCAACTGAGAATAAGATTGAATTGAGCAAATCAAAGATTGGTACAACAAATATAGAAAAGAAAAATATATCGTATGACCTTATTTATAGTAATTTTACTGTTCAAGGTTATATAATATGCCTAAATAGTACAATAAATTAATAATATAATTATTAAAATAATTGGTATTAAATAATTTAATTATTTAAGAATAGCGCTTCTACAAGTTTAACATTTTAAAATTGGAACCTAAAGTAAGATAATTATTCTAAAATGTGATATTTTTGACGTGCATTAAAATATGTTCTCGGAAGAACAACAGAAAACTCAAGATAATTCTTTATAACAATGATTTTTTCGAATGAAACATAAGGGAGGTAAAAGTGAATATTGTAGAGATCCCATTTCGGAACCAGAGAACGTTACGTTGTTTTCTTCATATTTTACATTATTTTGCAAAACGAGCACTGAACTTAGTGAGCCGAAGGCCAACGAGTTTACATCTCCTCCCTCGTGGAATCGCGCTGACGTCCGCTACACCCTTTCAACATTCCCTGCCCTCGCAACCACAATCCTCTTCCCCTCACCAGCGTTTCCTCCCTCTAGAAGAAGGGGATTTCCACACCCCTTCGCCCGGTGGTGGCGGCGGCAACGCATTGCGTTGCATTGCAGGATGCGCCTTCGAAGAGTATCGTCGTAGTAAGGAAAAATGATCGTCAGAATTAAAAATAATAATTTGAAATATTTAAGAGAAATAAGACTGATTGAATTCCAGAATTTACGAAACATTTAAACATAAAATGTGCTGTACGTCATTCACATTGAAAAAGTTAATAATTTTACCATCACAATCAGAAAACATTTATTTTTAGAGTGTACGAAAGGATACATAGGATGTTAGTAGATTAACATATTTTCCTAAAAAACTAACAGACTGCTCCACTTATAAATAAAATCCATTTAGTAAGTAAAAATATTATATTGCAGATTTAATTTTTTTTTAAACTTCGCTATCTATGGCTTTTCGATGAGTAAAGAAGTTTTGGTAAAAAACGCAGTTTACGACCTCTTTATAATAATCACGTGGCGGCGAATAAGTTAACTCTTCCTCTTCGTAAAATCAAAGGAGAGACTTTCATGTGAATAGAAATAAATAAATAAATAATTCACAGTCAAATTCTGATCAAACTGTTCAAGTGAAGACCAGAGAATATTTTTGGACGGGGCTTGTTTCTTTTAATCAATTAATTTGTTTTTAATGAATCATTATTAAGAAACAATGTAAATAATTATTAACGGAAGGGGAGAAATAAATTAAAAAACTGAAGAATTCTTATTAACGTACGTATAAAATATTTATCGTATTTTTATAAGACATAAAACTGCTGCTAAAAGTGTTAAAATGAATACACGTACTAAGTTTTTCGCAAATATTTAAAACTTTCTAAAAGTTCACTGAATTGTGAGGATGTGAAGAAACCAAATTGGTAAATGATGGGCGTAATACATTTTCAGTAGAAATAAATGAAGATTGAATATATATATATATATATATATATATATATATATATATATATATATATATATATATATATATATATATATATAGAGAGAGAGAGAGAGAGAGAGAGAGAAAACCAGATTAGTACGAAATTAAGTCAGAACCTTCATTGCGCTGCAAAAGGGTCAGAGACCGCTCATCTTGTCGCCCTTCGCATGTTTATAGAGGAAAGAAGGAAGGAAATAGGTCCGGCCGGAGGCGACGCCGTTGATACGAGCAATTTCATGCCCTGTTTGCTTTCACGCATGCAAACACAATCGCCTCCTCGTCATATAATCAAGAGACGCCAATTGGGATTCTGCGAGCAACAGCTCAAGGCGCAAGCGTGTGATCAGAAGCGTCAGTGCGTAAGGAAACAGAAAGAGAATTACGGTGCCTTTTTAACTAACATTAATGACAAAAATAAGCTAATCAGCTTGAGAGACGAATCTATAAAGGCTGGCTTGAAATTCAATTTTTGAAAAACTGTACACATTAAAATAAACACAAAATAAATAAAAAAATTTAGATATCCAAAACAAATTTTCTGACGAACATATCAGTAAAGTTTATTAATATTTTCGACGTCTCGGTCCCTCAAATGGGTAGCATTTCTCAAGAAATCAAAACTAAGAGGTACACCAGATCATTAAAATAAAATAAAAGATTTGCTGTATCACACATAACCTCAATGTGTGTGTCCTCAGTAAATACGTACCGCACACAAGCAGGCACTAGTTGATATCAAGTGAACCAGTGATACCTGTTCTATACTTATGTTACACAATCAAATAATCAACAGAGCGCATGATTTTACACATCTTGGGAGCAACGTGTCTGAAATGGAGGAACTTAAATGTAGAAGAATAAAAAAGGCCTGGAGAGTTTTTAGTAAAATGAGTATGACATGAACATCAAATAATTTTAATAAATATACTAAAATAGAGCTATTCAACACTTGTGTACAATCAGTACTCTTGTATGGATGTGAAACTCGGCTGGCAAACTCAAAAAATTAAAAGAAAAATTACAATCCCTCGAAAATCAATGTCTCCGATACTTGACGAAAATACGATGGCCTAAAATTATATCAAACGAATGATGAAATTAATATTAACAAAAAAATTAAGTACCGAAAATTTAGATGGATATGCCACACGCTACGTAAGGATGACGAAGAATCAAGCACGAGAGCAAGCACTACAATAGACTTACGTTCCAATTTTTCGGGAAAATAAAAAATGTAAAAGACCTATGTTTCTAAAACAATATGGATCTTCTTCTTCTTCTTCTTCTTATTATTATTATTATTAATGACAAAAAAAGCACGAAAGAGCTTCGAACCTCGAAAGAAACAATATCACACGATACATCAAAATAGAATTCAAAGATACTAAAATGAAACACGAGACGACTACTTTCTGATTTAGCAAATACTTACATAACAATAAATGACTTTTCACAAAACGAAGAAATACATTACACACGTAAAAAAATTACCAGAATTAAAATTATAAATTTAAAGTTTATATATTTTAATTCAATTTTATTGATTCCTATTTCTTATATTGATGACAACAGCGTTTAGTTGTATAGCAGACTCCAATGTTGCGTACAAGTCCTTGAGTGCATGTGTTTGAGACCAAATATATGTATCGATACAGGTATACAGTAAAATACTTTAATTAAAATCCCAAATTGTGAATACCATGCGGGACTCTTCATTAGATAACTCTTAAACCGAATGAGCTAAGGATAAATGCCTCAAGAGACTAAGATCTCTAAAATTCAGAGGGTATGGAAAGTTTGGTGTAAAATTATGAAATTTGCCATTCCGTAAGATTATAATCCCAGTGCAAATAATAGGTCTACGAACAAAACATTTGTTTCTTTACGAAATACAAAAAGAATATTACTGACGTACTCATCTTTAGGGGGGGCGGCGGTTACCGGAAGCCCGTCCGACTTAAATCTGTCACTGGTGAATTATTATCACACTGAATTTTTACAAAAAATAATTTAATTTTCACAGAATTATTCTCTTACGATTGTGATAACGACATCTTTGTGTGTAATGTTAATGCTTGAATAAACGATGTATCATCCTCGTAAAGTACTTATCCACCAAACACAGAAAACAGTCCACCCTTCTTTTCATTTTGTAACATTTGTAAATAGGAAAGGTAGCTTAATGCTATTGAAGCTTATCTACATGGAGCGATAGGAGATGGGTGGTTGAAAGGGGCTATTGTTAGTAGATGAGTTTAGCATCAACTTGACTCGCGTGGAGAGGTTAGTAGAAGCAGTTAGTAATAGTTAAGAGTTATTGATACTAGAAGCAGTAGGAGGTGGATAGAGGAAGGAGGGTTCACTTTTCAGTAGTTACAGCTATCTATGAACTGGGACATAATGTGAAAAGCTACAAATATTTCTTGGATTTGAACCTGGGATAACATGGTGATGAGCACGAACGCTACCACTTGAGCCATCAGAGGGGCACCGTTCTTTTTTTTAAAAAAAAAAATCGGCATTCTTTGGTCAAACGTAAACGCACCTAATGATCACACCTTGTTTCGGAATACGAAAACAATGACTCATCTCGTAACCTTCCTCCGCTTCATAAACCGCTTCCTCCCGTGAAGTGCAATGAGCGAGCAACGCGTGACAGCCACGTGTCTGCGTAGCGAACACGCGGCGACGCGCGAGGACAATGCCCCCTCGCGTGACCAGCCCTTCGCCACGAGGTCAGTGGAGGAAAAGGGAAAAAAAGTCCAGCGGAGACACGTCTGAATGAAGCTCACGGCATTGAAGGATGAATATTCCCTTCCGCTCCCTCATTGGCTTCGAAACGCGAGAGTCGGTTGCATTCATTCTCTGTACTCGATGTCATGTTTTTCTGCTTCGAGAAATTTAACTTAAGAAAGAAAAAAAGAAAAGAAAATTATGAATGGGAACGCAATTAACGTGTTTATTATTACATTGTATATTAGTCCCAGTAAATTACTTTATTGTCCTCAACGCGGTCTTAGGCAGTCTGTAACAGCTCTCTGGACAATAAATTATTTATATATTTATTGCCATTCTAACTGGCTTGATGTAGGCACAGGGCGTTGTACACAGTGTAGCCAACACCTTTACTTCGCCACTATCGGTCATTAGTTCAATGCACTTTTGCTCTTTTGGCGCTATTCTGTTCCTTTTGCATCGAGCGTGTGGAACGAATATTATCTTGTGACTTAGTGTCTTGTGTTATCAAAATGTACTTCTTTACACCAAATAGTCGCTTCTGTGATTAAGCTACTATTTGGACATAACTTATTTGGACATAACTTCAATTCGCATAAGTTGGCAATTCGTGTTAGGCAGCCATATTGGCAAAGTTACATGACTTGGAGTATAGACAGAAGTGGGAGTACAGTTGATTTCCTTACATCACTTTTCAACGAAGTCACGTGCAGACAGCACAATCAATGTATATATTTAGCAATACTATTATGTTAAAAAAATACTATTATGTTAAATACTATTATGAGAAAGAGAGAAGAATTTAAAAAGAAGTTTTTTTGTTTTGAAAATTTGAATTTTTGAAACAGGCACCCAGAACAAATAAACAATACATATGGTTGGAGGAAACGCAGAAGAATAATAAAGAACTAATAAAGTACTTTGCTAATAATTAAAAAAATACTTAGTTGAATATCACACTCACTTTCCTCAGAAATGGCAACAGCAGTTCTTGCGAAAAATATATTACTGATAAAAAGCTAACTTATTTGTGGTGTTATTTACTATAATAGGAACTATCACAAGGTAACAGTCTTTTCAATCAGTTATTTAAGTAATTCGGTACCGAAATATTAGCTAGATTATTTTTTAAAAAGTGTAAAAAAAATAGGATAAAATGAGAATTGCAGACAACTCGACAAACCTAGTGAGAACTGAATTTTTTTCCTTACAATCCTTATTTTCATGCAGTACTAAGGAGGATGCACTGCAGTTTATTTGTTAAAGTACCTTTCTTGTGTTGTTTAGATTTAATATTGTCCTGTTATTAATGTATTTAAGTTGCCTTATACATGGCGTAGAGAAACCTAATGATTAATAGATAATGGATAAATTGGGGATGTCTTAGACATTCAGCTTTGTGTAATGATCCATCTGCTGAAAACGCAAAATATTTTTTATAGATATCAAAGTATATTTAAGAATTAATTTATTTGCGGAAAAATTCAAAGCATGTTGCGAATGAAGTCACGAGAACTCGGCAAATAAATATTTTATTTAAAGGTTTTCTTGAAAGAAAACAACAGTTGCAAATTACGTAACAGCAAGTGAGGACAGTTTTCCCAGACGCGTGCAAGGGACCATCCCATCAATTCCCATCAAGTATCTTTTAGGGAAAACTAGAGAATAACCCCAACTTGGATGGGACGTCAGATGTAATTAGCACAACCCAAGATACAATAAAAGACAGTAATAATATGCATTAATTTTACTTTCTCATATACAAAGTAGTATATAGAAAGTATTGTAATTGTGAAAAAAAAATCGAAAGTGAGATTTCATCTGAAATATCCGTTTCGGTTATCCCTGATACTGAAAATGTGCTATTTGGCAAAACGTCCGTCCGTGCGCAGCGATTCTGAGTAAATGGATGAATTAATTTAATTCGCATTTCGTATTTACAGTAAAATTTACTTGTTGTAGATGCGCGTGCTCTATTTTTTTTCATAAAACAAACGAAAAAAAACAAACGAAGTTAACTTTTTTCTATTAACAAGGATATTTTAATTATTATCTGAAAAATAACTTAATATAAAAAAAATATGAATGTATAGTAAGAAGCAGTTTTATATTACTGAAAATATTAGTGGAAGAACAAAAACGTCTGGAAATGCTTTCGATGAAGCGAACAGAGGTACGATTACTTTCTCTCGTAGGCAAATTCATTCCCGCACTCTCCTTAGCCTCGTGCCGCGAACAGCAGTTTGCGTTCTTAGTAATTAATATTGCAGCAAAAAGAGCACTTTTAAAATTAGAAAGCAGAAACAAGATTATGGTACTATAACGAAATACGAATAGAAGTAACCAAAAAGAGAATACTCTAATGAAATGGCCATTGAGTGGCCATCTGTTAACCGTAAATGGCCATTCATTTCAAGTGGCCACCAATGACCGTTTGCGGTAACAGTTAGTCACCCCTATGGCCGTTATTACTAGAGGACACGAAGGCGTAGAAGAACTCGATTATCCACGAGAGCGAAACGAGTCTACCTTTTTGCAATACAGACAAGACAAACAAAAACGTAAGACCCAGATGTTACCACGGATTTTACAATTATAGAATTCATTGATTGCTAAATTCACTATTACAAATCTAATTTTAAATTGTTTATTGCCAAGATTTTATTACTTTATGTTTTATTTGTTGTATTAACTGTCACATCCTATCCTCCGTCTTAACTTCATTTTCACTTCGTATTCTGACCGCCAACGTAAGAGGAGGATCCACGTGCAGTAAAAGTACATCACTGAAACGGAGGACGGGTAGTTTCCGCTAGGGGGATGGAAATTACGAAAATTAAGAAATAATCTAGATTCGATTTGTCCAATATGTGTTGAGTGAGGAAGAAGATAGGATTCACATCCTGTTGTTACACTGTCCTCAAACAGAAAAATATCGAAAACTTTTGCAAATCGGGGGCTTTATAAGCAAAAAGGCAAACATTAACTTGGCAATTAATATAATGCGTGACAACAGAATGTCTGTAGTGGAATCTTTGGGTCAGTTTCTAAACTACGTAAGGGAAAAAAGGAAGAAGAAATGAAGGAGATTATAAGGGTTGGGCAAAATGCAACGTGATTCTGCCGGTTTTTTTCTTTCTATGTTACAGGTAACGAAACTTCTTTCTACGTACGGGCAAAGAAAGACTATTTTGTAAATACTTTTTCTTATAGACTCTATTAGTAAATATTAATTTTGTAATAATTCTTATCTTATGTAAATACTTTTGTAAATATTGACTCCTGTAAATATCTTTTCCACGTACAGTCTTTGTGTCCTGACCGTTGGTTTTCCGTGGTTCCCAACGGTGCTCAATGAATTAGACAGTTGCACCTATTACAGTACGCCAAAAGTTTATAATATAATAATAATAATTAATTTTCTATCCATGCATAACTATATTTAATATTACGGCAGCAGGAAATAAAAATATCAATCTTTGTATGAAAAAATGTAGACGCGACTGAACAATTCATCGAGAGTGAATACCAGGGCATGTAACGCACAGCCCAGGGGATTAAAGGGCTTAAGAAGGCAAAGGGGCTAAAGCCTTACCACGTGTAATTTAGAATGTAAACATTGTAAATAAAATTCCCTAAATTGAATTCAATATATCACTTGATGCCACTCTATAAAAGGCACGCCTTCAGAAGACTCGTCCCCATTCGCCATCCAGAATTTCGCCCAAACGCCGTCACAGTCTCAGTCCAGATTTATTTTTCAATTTATTTTCTTGAACTTTCAGAACGCTGTTCCTTGATGATATAACAAAGGAAAAGTTGTCTTCCCCTTTTTTTCCCCAATACCAAGTTTTTGTATTCTTTTACTTGAAATTACTCTTATTCATATTTTATTGCATCTCGTGATGTTCGAAATTAATATTACGTAGCTTTCAAAACCTTCATCTTCATTTTCCTTTGCGTCTATCTTGGAAATTTGTAAGTCCCTTTCACATATTCACTTCATTCACGCTCATCAATACCATAAAGAATGAATGAATCAATCAATCAATGTGTTATCGTGGGATTCGATTTCCTTACCGCAGACACACTTATCATCTCTCTTGCCCATCCTTTCAAATACTGATCGAAGTTCCCCAGGTCAGTGATAAATCCTATTACTTATTTGATGTAAACCATCACATTTAATATATTGGTAGAATAACCTACGTTCCTGCGCTCTATTTTATCGTATTGACCAACATTGACACGATGTTCTTGTTAATTCAGTTTTCAATTCTCTGTCGTTCCCATTGAATTTCGAACCATCTATCTCTATAATTTCCGGATTTGCTGTAGATGCTAATGTTTGCTAAGTTCGGTGACGATGTATATTAATGTGCTCAAATTTCGAGTCTCGTCCCTTCATGTATCGAATGTTAATTAAACGGCGAGTCATCAGCTCCTTCTGTCCCATGTTCGATCTCCTGTAATCTTTCCATGAGCTCTTTCAATATAGTTAATTGTTAAGTTTGTTGCCAGAGAGTAATTTTACCTTGTGATGCATCTAAGTACGATTCTAGCTCCTAATCGCTCTACGAGCACAAAATCCTCCCTGTCGGACGTCGATGTTACATTGACAATATATAAACAATCACTTTGAATTAAGAGAGGAGAATCTTTCCAATTGAAGATGCCCAGTGGCGGTTCTAAACAGTAAATGGGGGGGGGGCGTGCTAACCAGGGAGTTTTTGTTTAAAAACTATGGTTTCACAAAGCAAATTATACAAATATTGCCTTTAAATAAAATGCATCACACAAATAATTAACAATCTGGTATTTTTTTATTTGACATATTGTAGACCCTTTTTGGAAGCCTCTACAGTTTTCTCCTTCGGGTTTGCCATGATTTCTTCATTTTCTCACTCATGGCTTTCTTTCTCTCTTCCTCTTCCTTGGACAGTCGTGCCGGTCTTTTGGCTGTGGTATCTAGCTGGACTTCCCAATCAAAAACTCCTCTTCTGTATGTGTTACGGTGTTGAATGTCCCTAGTAATGAGATTTCCGTCAGCAAGATCTCTTTTCACTTTTTCGGTCCACGTCATGCCTTTGAGGTTTTCTGTTGCTTTGAGGATCTGGTGTGTGAGCCTATCTTCCGTTAGTCTGTGTATGTGTCCGTAGAATTTAAGTCTTCTTTTTCTGATGTCTGCTGAAATGTGTGAATGTTCCTCTGTCGTTTTGTTGGTTTGTAGCCTGTATCCATCACGCGTTCTTCTCGTTCCAATGATTTTTCTCATTGTGTTACGTTCTTCTTTATTTATGTTTTCTAGTAGTGCCTTGTTGTGAAGTGCCAGGGTTTCTGCTGCGTACAGCGCTTCAGGTTCGCCAACTGTGTTGTACTGCCTGATTTTTGCATGTTCGGATATGCATTTTTTGTTGTACAGTTAGTGTGTTCGTCCATAGGCTCTTTTTAGTTTTTATTTCCGTGTTTCCTGGGCCCTTTTTTTTAGTCCAGTGGGTTCCAAGGTTTCTCCGAGATATTTGAAATGTGAAACTTTCTTGATCTGTCAGCATTTTGTGAATAGTGTCTGTGTGTCTACGAGTGTACACATGAATTCGGTTTTTTTTCGAAGGAGATTTTAAGGCCGACCTTTTTAGCGCACTGACTTAGTACATCTATCTGCTGTATCGCATTGTGTTCGGAGTCAGTCAGTATTTCCAGGTCATCGGCAAAGACCAAACAAGTGACTTCGACTTTTCTTCCAATTTTCAGTGGTTTCCATTGGGCACGTTTTCTTAGTTCTTTTTCCCATTCCCTTATGACCTAGTCCAATACGACGTTAAATAGTAGTGGAGAGAGTCCGTCTTCTTGTCTCACTCCTGTTTTTATTTCAAAGCTTTCTGAGATCTCACCCATGAATTTAGCTTTAGAGGTCGTGTCAGTGACCGTCTCTTCAATGAGTCGCCGCGTGTTCAGATCTAGTCCAAGTTCTATTAATGTATTGAAAAGAGATTTGCGGTCAACCGAGTCATACGTCTTCTTAAAATCAACGAACGTGCAAATTGTGGGTTTGTGTCGGAGAGCTCTCTATTTCAGTGTTGTTTTTAGATTAAANTTCTATATTTCAGTGTTGTTTTTAGATTGAAGATCTGTTCGGAGCGATGTGGTCTAAAGCCTGCCTGATACTCTCCGATCTTGGGTTCAAGTTGCTCCTGCGTCCTCTTCAGCATGCACGCAGACAGGATTTTGTAGGTGACTGGTAGCAGTGAAATGCCTCGGTAATTGCTGACTCTGCTCGGTCGCCCTTCTTGAGTAGAGGGTGGGGCGCACTCCTAATCGGAAGGTATTTTTCCCGTAATCGACACTTATCTAATGATGCTTGTGAGCTCTTCGAGAGACTTCGGACCGAGATCTTTTAGAAGTTCAACAAGGATGTTGTCCTCGTCTGCTGCCTTGTTATTTTTAAGATGTTTGACATGTTTGATAATTTCTTCTTTAGAGGGGGATGACGAGCATATGTTGGTGTGTGCAGGTTCAATGATTGGAAATCCTTCTGTGGGTTCTGGGCAGTTAAATAAATCGGAGAAATAAAGTGGCATTTCTTTGCAGTTTTCTTGATTGGTAAGACCTAGTCTCCCGTCTCGTTTTTTAAAACATAAATTTTGTGGTGAGTATCCCTGAATTCTATTTGTGAGTGTTCTGTAGAAGTCTCTGGTGATATAATTTCTGAAATCAGTTTCTAGATTTTCTAGTTGCTGGTTAAAGTATTTTCTTTTGGTTAGTCTGATGGTTTTGGCTGCTTGTTTCCGGATATCCAAGAAGTTATGTCGTGTTTTAGGTGCTTTCTTGTTCAGATATTTTTGAAAAGTCAGTTTGCGTGTATTAAGGGCGTTCTCACAATCGTTATTCCACCAGGGATGCTTTTTCTGTTTCTTTAGGGGTACGCGTTCCTGAGCTTTTTGTACGATCTTGATCCTAAACTCTTCCCTGTTCTTTCTCCCATTCCTCCTTTACGTTCGATTCTTGGAGGATGGTTAAATCAAATTTTCTTGAGAGCATTTTTTGGGGATTAAATTTTCTTGGGGTGAATTTAACTTTAATTCTTGCGAGGTAATGGTCCGTGTCAATATTGGCACGTCGTCGAACTTAGACATCATGAACTTCTCTTTGGTGTGTATGCGTTATTGCTACGTGGTCAATCTGGTATTCTCCAATCTCTTGATTCGGTGAGCACCAAGTCTTTTGTTTCTGAGGATGTTTCCTCAAAGATGTTGACATTATTTTTAGGTTGAATTGTTGGCAGAGCTCGACTAGTCGTCTACCGTTTGTATTGGTGAACAATCTGGTATTATTAACAATAACAATTATATTGTTAAAAACAATAACAATTATAACTAATAACAATTATTAATGTGGTAACACTTTTACAAAGTAGACCATTTATCAAATTCAATTTTGTGTGTCAGGTCCAATAGTGGGGGGTTATAGCTCCCTTAGCCCCCGTCCCATAGATCCGCCACTGAAGATGCCAATCAACGTGGAAACAAGTCTTCGTAGAAACGATCGAGAGATCGATCTTTTCGTGTTGAGGCCACATATACTAAGCTCTCAAGGTTCTACTAATAAAGTGAGATTACAAATTCATCATCTAGCGAGGCAATCTATCAAAGCATCGATGCTCACGAACTACACACCCGTAATGCTTAGATAGGGATTAATAAGAAAGGACTTATTCAAAAAAGGACAGAAAAAAAACGAAACCACCCTTTATCGAAGCATCGCACACGCACATATACACGCATACATTGCTCAATTTTCCACAGAAGGATGACGTATGCGTCGAGATACGAAACATTGTTTAAAGCATTATACTGTAACGTCGGCGCCAGGACATGCCATCAACTTGTGAAATATCAATAGTTCTTTGTATTTTCCAAGCCGGATGCCTTTAAGAATATTACAATAAGTGGCCGGTCAGCGCTAAGACGGACGTGTGACGAGCTTTTCCGTGTGGAGGTATTGTTCGAACGAACACCTTTCATTTTTAAGGAAAGTATGTACCAGTGTATTCGAAGAATGCAGCCGGCGACGTTGACCCACTGGAATTCAGGAGTACCTAAATTAAAGACGAATTCTACGAAGAAATGAATGAAATACGAAAAGGGTGTTTGCGAAGCGCCTAGGTGACCCTCATGGCGATTCGTTCTCTATGGCGCAGCCTCTGCATTCCGAGAAGCCAAAGGGGTGACACAAAAAGAGTGCTTGCACAGTGGTGGCGAAGGCGTGGTTATTTGCTGATCACGTGACGTCTGGTACAGTAAATATTGGGAGGAGTGAAGCTCCTCAGAGATTCTTTACGAAGGAAGGTAGAGATCCGTGTGACTGAGCTAAAGATTAGGTCGCGGAGACCAGATGTTCGTTAGGCTGCTGCGGTAGACTTAACGAACTCATTACTAGGTGCGNNNNAGATAACCTGAGGGTTTTTACAATTTAGTTGTCTTCAACTATATTTAACCAAGTGTAAACAATGCTCTCTGACAGTATTATTTGCATAATAACAGATTATTAGATGTATTAATGATTTTGGGAGTTTGTCTCTGTTGTAAATTCAGATTTCTAGTTAATTTGTAATAAATCATTATTTATTGTTATTACACGTGTGTTTGGTTGCTCGGGAAACCGAGCTGGTGGCAGCGACAAAAACTACCATAGGGATTTTGGTATTTATGTGGATCCCGTTTCTACCAAAGAAAAAATAACATCGCATCAGGGCTTGAGGTGTGATGTTACAATACACAACAGTACATTTTGCAGCACCTTCGCATTAATGATTTGAGGCTGACTATAGAGACAGAAGAATTACACAAAATTCTAGAAACAATGATCAATATAATTATTTCGGCCGAACTTAAGAATATGGTCCCACAAGAGTTCGAAAAAATAGTTTATGTCATAATACTACAAATATGATCGCGGTTCCGAAAATATAAGCCGTATTCTCCGCTTTTCATATTTACGGTAGTTATAAAGAAATATTCTTGCGCACTATTTTCTTCTCTCCGCCGCCGTTTATGTTAGTATGTTAGGGTATGATAATTATAATGAACAATTATAAACAATTGTTCGGTCACAGTCGGCGATGTTAGGTTTGTTAGACCCGGCGATTCCGTTTTAAGAAAATCTGTTGTAAGTGTGAAGATGGAGGTGATGGTGGAGGTAGCAGCACTCAGGGAAGGATATACGAAGAATGAGGTTAGGAATATGACCACCATGTTAAATTTGCCATCGAAAAAGAGAATTTTTTTTCACATAAAATGATTCAATTTGTAATTTCCGAGAACAAAGTCCCTTCCAGAATCATGCCAAAAATACCGTATTTCGATATCTCATCTGGATATTTTTCTACGGCGTTGGACCATATAGTTAAGTTGGTCCATTATTTCTAACTATACGGGCTTCAAAACACCTGATAAGAAGAGAAGATAATTTTCATACGTGAAACGTATCGAATGTGAAGTTCATATGAGATAGAGCAAATATTTGTTTGATCAGTCATGTCAAGATATACCATATGGTAAAACGTCAATGAACAGATACAGCGCATCCCTCAGGCGCAATGGAATGCAAACACATCAATATAATTGGGATCATGAAATTAAAGTGTTGGTTTATTAAATAGGTCATGAAAATAAAATTCTCCGTCTAATTATTATACTTGTCCGCGAGAAGAAAGAAATACATGTGGGGCCGTCGCACACTCAGAAGGGGTTGTGGGAATTGTCATGTCATTACAGAAGGGGTTGACTCTGCCGTTACGTAACGTTAAGGTTAAAAGAGTATTTTTATTGGTCTCTCGTTAACCTTTAAGTTTGTCTCTGTAATCCATGTACTCATTCGCTCAGTGCAAACATAAAACATTCAGGACCCAAATACAAAGTCAGAGAATCAAAATGTGCCCCACATTCTTTTCTAAACGGATGTAACGCACTCGTTAGGTAATTTTTGGAGGGGGGGGTAAGTGATATCGTTACAGGTGCGCTATGATGGGGATGGGGGGTGTCAAAAATGGTAATTTTTGAGTTACGCACTGCATGGACATACTCTTTTCGGCATAATTTACTGAATGACAGAACACAATTAACATAAAAATAAACCATAACGCCGTGTGCTGAAGTAATTAGGGAACGCTTGATTAATTCAATTACGACGAGGTCATAACCCACAAATAGATTCGTAGCTTACGATGCGGCACGAACGCAATGACGCAACGTAATGAGATTTTAAACAACTGCCTGCTCATGTAAATGAAGTGAATGCTCCAAAATGCTAATTACGAACGCTAAAATGTTTTATGGACCACGTAACATTCATATACTATTCGTACGCGGTTATAAAAGATGCAGAAGAATATTATTGCGTACAGAGTAATTAGCCATATTATCCAGTTTTTGATTTACTAAATCATAAGGCCTTTTCGGCCGTTTAACGGCCATCATCGGTGCTGTTACAAAAATAAACAAATATATAAAAGCATTTTTTATTGACACATGAGATTTGACGAAAAAATATATAATACATATAAACATTAATTACTAGTTGTATTAAAACACACCAATACCGAACCGCGATATACAATGTGAAGAATCAGCTCGTAGATTTCGCCCAAGAACACATCCTTAATTTAATAATTTAATTTCTGCGGAAAATCAATACGGAATATTTATAACTCCGGGAAATATAAAATTGAACGGAGATTGTTTTCCCGCTTTGTTTCCGTGACGTGTGTAATAACCACAATTCAAACATCAATAAAATAAACATTAATTAGTAAACACCCATTTGATCACAAACTTCAATTCTATTATGCGAAACAGATTCGATTAAAATGCTGTTCAGCGAATCGAGAAATGCGAAAATCGATTGTGACGACTATCCTCTCGAGGGAAAAAACCCATTAAAATAAATATGCGCCCACTCTCTAGTTGAATACTGCGGAGGCAAAAGCAAACAGGGTACATTCAGTGAAATTGACAGGTTCCGTCACTACGTAGAACAGAAAATTATTAGAGATCTCTCCTGACGTTTCAAAATGCGTTCAAAAGATCATATGGTGGTTCAGGTCGCCTCACTAGCAGAGTAGGAGGAGGAGGAGGAGGAGGAGGGTTTGCGTTTCAGCAGTCACTGCCATATGATCTGGGACATTAATGTGAAAAGCTACAAATTTTTTCTCTGTCCCCATCTGGAGTTGAACCCAGAGTTACTTGGTGGTGAGCTATAGTGCTCCTAGCTATTACTAAATACTCCAACTAACCCGATCACGTGAGCCAAGTAAACCCAGCTGAGCGGTCCACCTACCACCCAACTCCTATCGCTCCATGTAGATAAGCTTCAATAGCACTTAGGTACATTTCCCACTTACAAATACTACAATAATAAAATGTTTTTACGTTTTCTCCTGATCTTTGCAATCAAAAGATCATATTTTCAAAGCGAATCTATGAGGACACACACCAGCATGAATTTCCTTTTCCGTTTAGGATTGAGGAGAAGAGATGGATAATATCATTACCAGAAGCGGGAATTTCGATCTTACATGATACTATCCCGTACATGTCACAATCCAAGTGGGAACAAAGGAAGCTAAAACTTCACATGCAAAGCACGTTCAGCGGAAACTAACAACAAAGATAAAAATAGACCAGAAAGAAATAAGTGATTAGTTTTACGCGTAATATGACTTGCAGTCTGTTTGTAACGAGCGAAATAGTCATTATTATCCATGCACCTCATATTTATGTATCAATAAGATTTAGAACATTTCATTCATCAGCGTTCAACAGTCCAACTACATGTGTTTTGCATAGTTTAATCCACATTATAAAAAATATGTTAGTGGTGGATATGATTTTAATCTTGGAGGAGGGAAAGCGAAATGAATTATTTAAGCAAAATATATTTCATTCCTTGATTCGTAAATATTTCAATAATGTATTCACGTAAATAATATACGTAAACCAACACTAATATTTTAATCAAACAGAAATATTATTATATTGAAGGAAGAATGTGCTTTACAATTTGGGAGGAGAGGAATTCTTCTCAGTAAACAGCAACTGAAAATTATTTTATAGAAAGTGTAATTTTTACTGCGTATTAAACCAAAACCAAAACATGACGTAACAAATGAAAACGAAATATACATTGTGAAATTCCATTGAATACATTCTTTTCCACAGCAGATAAAAAAAAACCCAAAACCAAAACAATAACAGGAATGCTAATGAAAGACAATTATCGAAGCGAAAGTAGAAACATGTTTTCCGTCACTCGCAATATTATAATCCGGATGTGGTTAACATTTGGAATTGGGGTTCGGCTTGCATGATGCGAGTTCTGTTGTATGATGCGTGTACAGTTATCGAACGTGCCATGTTGTTCACAGAGCAAGGTTACACTGTTCCGATTTACTCGCAGCAAAACCCCTATTGTGACAAGGGGTGACATTCTTCCTCCCCTTTCTCCTCTGCGACGAAATAAAACTGTTCCGAAAAAATTATTCCTGACCAAATGTTTATGTTTTAACACTATTAACGTCCATTATATAATCTATTAAAATATATAATTAATACGAACTTTCATGGACTTTGAAAAATATTTATATTTTCTGAGAAGAGCTCACTACATTTCGACTTGGATTTAAGGCGTCGTTAGGTGATCAAGTAACATCGAATTATAACTATAAACATAACAACAGGACAAACGAACATGATATAAATATAAACACAAAATATTTCTACAAAAAAACAAAAACACAAACATGTTATAATACTGTATTGTATAAAGCAGATATTGTTTTTCAAAAAATACAAATATTATTCGTCCATGAAAAGGTCGAATTTTTAATTATTTATTTAATTTGGAACTTTTGTTTGCAAGTCAATGAACTACCTGAAATGTTAACCTAATTCACTTAAAAAGCTTAATACATAAATACGAAATTGAGAAAGTCATTATTTATCGACTTCTTTCTCTTACGATTTGATTAACGTCATTAGGAGATGCTCCTGTATATGAAGGATCTATTCTATTCTACTCTTTCGTGGTGCCAATTTTAGTTTTTCATGTTCAGATAAAAGTAACAGTAAATTTAAAGTTAAGTTAAAGTCTAAAATGGATAATCTTTAGTGAATCAAAATGAATTCCTAGAACATTAAACTGTATTTTCTTTTGTAAATGTGATGATGGAAATAAAATAATAATAATTATTATTATTATTCTAGGTAAACCTTTTATACCAGGGTGGACCACGATTGAAATATCTTCGTTGCAATACAGATTATTTCTATTTTCATATTAACGTCACGTGATGTGTCTATATAATTGAAAAGTTTTGGAAATGATCAAAACGTTTTTATTTTTGTATTTATTTATTTTTCTCGTGTAGGTCTAAATTCTATCCCTACTTAAAGTATTCTAGATCTCTACGAGTAGTCCAGGTCTCCCTTTGTCAATTTCCTTATTCCTTATCCTCGCTGCTTATGTCATGACAATGAGATGAGTGGAAAGGGAAGATTATATATCTTTTTCAATGAGATTTATTGCTGTTTTTTAACTACATTTTTTGTGTGTTTTGATAAACATACTTTCCCAATTTGTGTCATTAAGATGGTATTATAAGTATAATTAATGTTTCGTCAGTTTCGTTAATTACACGCAAAGTTTTTAATACATTAAATAAGTTTCACTGTATTTAATGCACTAATATTATTGAAATTTTTGTCTTCAATATATAAACAGAGCATATAATTATTTCATCTGGACTCTGCCGCAGCATTGATGCACGATTTTTGAATCTCATGCGCAATGTTTAAGCAGCTAATAAATGGAGCTGTCCACCCGCACTCGCCAAAACACCCCGGTTCACAATAAGGGCTGATGCGCCCGTCCCTCCCTTCGGCGCCCCTCGAAACCAGAAGCTGCAATTGAACTCCCCCTCTCGTGTTCACCCGTCGTTTATAATCAGCAGCGACGGGTGATTAACACTTCCTCATCGACCAACACGAGGATCAACAGGACATACGCAGATGCGCCCGAGGGCTCCACGGTAACTCATCATCATCATCATCTCACATCAACTATTCAACTATCACACGTGATTAATTCACTAAGGCACGTTTTACAAAACATTAATGTACAATAAGACACACCGGTGCGTCCCGAGTAACCGTATTGACATGAGAATAGTACTACTCAGCGGATCCACTGTGTCTTGAAAGCAATAAACGACGCGGTTATTAACTATTTCATTTTTTAACGTGAATGATGAATAAAATAAATGTGAATGTCACCGAGCATCATCTAGACATGTACAGCGCCACCTGGGTGGTAATCCATGAACAATTCACCTATAGGACGGGAGTCAGCGTGACTCAGTGGGTAGGGAGTCTGCTGAGCTGCTGGCTGGANAGGATTTCATCATCCCTCATTGTATCTACCCTGACTTTCAGGCCAACTAAGCCTACTGTAAAATGAGTACCGAGTATCCTGGGGTGAAACCGGCTGGAGAGAGAGGTTGGACACATCACCTCCTCCTAGTGCCGAGGTCTACCTACCGCGAACCCCGTGGACACACCTTCCCCTTGTGGGATAGTTTGACCAATATAGCACATTTTGAATTTAAGTCAAATAGTAAAATTACGATCCCTAAAAAGAATACACTCTTTGCAAAAATACACAATTTATCTCAAATAAATAACACGACCAAGGGATCTTTACAAAAAGTTACTTTCCAGAATTAATATATAGCGATTAGAAGTTGTAATGTCATGTGGTTTATTGTCACTGAAAAAGATTTTTCGCCTGCATCACAGCACTCATCAGGAAGTCACTGATATAAATAAATAATTGAATAAATATGGAAAGATGTAATTTAATTTAGGATAAGCAAATTAAAAAAAAAAAATCCTCTGAATTCTGCACAGATGAACGCGGGGAGGGAGGTGATTGCTTCTCAAAAGAAAACAATTTCCTAGTAGTAACTACTGAAGATACAAAGAAGTGAGAAATGATGTTCTCGTGAGTGACTGTAGTGGGATAGGGGCAGTAGGGGTCAAATACGACACATAATGTCAGAGATATTATTGGTTCCTTTCATGCAAATACTACAGCAACCACTAGAAGTATTTCGTCGCTTCCAGAAGAACAATGGAGGCATGCATTTCCTTCTAGAGAATTGAACCCAGTACGTTGGACAACACCTCATAAAACACACACTTTTATCGGAGATGAAGGGCGTAGGTGTATGTCGCTGGGGGGAGGGGGCAAGGTATTGACCAATAAGAGGGGCAGAAGATATATCATTTCATCTCTGCCAACCAATAGCGCAGTTTCTAGAACTTTAAGCGCTTGCCACATATTTCTTAACTGGTGCGAACTGCAGAGCGTAATTTGAGAAAATGCTGGAATAGCGGTAAATTTGTCACACTTTCTTTATTTTCAATTAGATATAACGAGTTAATAAAATGCACTTAGTATTCGCTAGGTAAGTTTTGTTGACGTAAGTGTGATTAACCTCCTGGATATTTCAATGACGTTCATGTCTTTTCGTTGTTCTTATTTTTTTAAAAATTTCATTTTGTTTTTGGTGAGAATTTTTGACTACGCCGACAGATGTTTTCATTTCAATATCCATGTTGTGTTAGCTTTGTTACTGCTCGTTATTTTGTGTATTTTTCCGGTTATCGCTAACTACTTTGCGAAATACACAGTTTCATTGCATCATTTCCAATATCATGCAGCCACACCATTTGCAATGTACGTACATCGTGTTACAAGTAATTTTGCCAAAATGTTAACTCGAATTTTGCAGTAAACATTCCCGTTTCTCCACTCGAAGAGGGGTCATCTTTCTCTGAACGTTCGGCGATTCGTACCACAAATCTACGTCTGAGTGTTTTTATTGTATTTTACATAAATATAATATTTATTTTCACGGCAAATAGTGGTTCGGGAGACGTTCTAATATGTACCCGTATTTCTACCTATTCTTGTTTAAGTTGGCAGCACGCATCATCCTACCTCACAACTCAAACGAAAACATAAAAAAAATTTCGCTATAAAATGTTCTTGAAACAAAGCAAAAAAACCCATAGATTAATCAGACAAACGTGCAGATGGTGTGTGATGGAGGACAACCACATATCCGCATCATTCGCTAATTGGTTTCAGTAATGGAACGTTGATGGTGATGGGGGATATGATTAAGACCCCGATGAAGGGTGAAGCACTGCGGTGACGAGTAAATGATGCGAAGCAACACCCTCACTCCCTCTGCGATCAGCACTCGCCCCCAAAAACGTCACCAGAGTCTTTCTCTTCCATTTCGTTTTTGCTGAGGAGGAGAAAAGAGGTACTTGCTCTTCTACAACAATTTGGCTATTTCTTTCACTATTTAAATCACTACGAGGTGTATCGTCTCAAGGTAAAAGGTACAAATATTATCACGTTGTGAACCAAAGAAATCGTGTCATGGATGCCATACCGTCCTACATTCTTCATCAATTGTAAATTGCAACAACTTACTAAAAAATTCAAAGATCTCCATTAAAATTTTATCATTTAATTTTAATTTTTTTTCCAACTTCTATTCCGATTCTACCTGCATACATCAGTCAAAATTCTCGACCAGGTGTATCAACAGGTATGTGATATTTTGATTTGTCACAATAAATACATTCATATTAGAGAGTGGACTCACGAATAATGCGGCGTGGGTTCAAACCATGCTCAGCCGAATTAAATGTGGTTTTCAGCTGCGTTTTCCCTCACCTTCTCCAGAAAAATGTTGATTCGGTACGTAGGTTCCCGCGCTACCCAACATCTCTCCTTCCCAATTCCCTTACCCAAGTCTAACGGTTAGGTGGGAGAGTCTGAAGGCCTCATGGCCGGAACCTCGCCATAAGGCATTGAATACATAAATAAATAATTGAATCTCCTCACCACTTGTCAAAAGTACAGCAGAATGTTGTGGGATTAGTGGTTGCAGTGATGGTAGGTGGTGAGGAGGTTCAATCGTGGTTGCAGAGAGCCCTCAAGATAACTTAATTAAAATCGAAACGTTCGCGCCCTGAAGAAGGATATATTTATTGTGATCATCCAATAACATCCCACAAATATCTCAAGATATCTTATTAATTTCCGATTCCACTTACATTGAAGGAAAAACTAATTATTAGGAATGGTGTCATGTGTATTTCTATACCCGCAATTACTTCGGCACAAATAAAACGATGTGTTACTATCAGAGAGAGCAACAAAGAATTTAGGAAAAAGGGGAGATATTAAGAAGAAGGAAAGCGAAAAAGTCCACGATTGTTGGAGGCAAAATACACAGAGAGGAGAACAGGAAAAAAAAACCGGGATAAACTTAAAATCAATTCTTTTTCATCCTTTTTTCTGGCGCACTTCATCACCGCAGAGATTTCAATATATGCCAAGCGATGAGCAAACGAAATCAGCAAGATTAAAAACACAAACTGGGCTGAACGAAAGATTGAACCATGAACAAATAACAATGGGCTTCAGGAAATTGCGAGATCTCGGAGAAAAAGATTCCCTTCTGGATTCGTGAAAGGAACACTTGTTATTGTTCAGGTTACGAACTTTCCCTCGCATTTGCTCCAAGAATCTTTTCCATTTTTCATTGTGTCAGTGTTTGTTTACCCAGGATGCAATTAAAAAGTCAGAGAGGAAAGCGTGTTGAGTTTCAATTTCTCCAAGAAAAATGAGAGTGGCATGGCACTGAAGCGTTAACACCATTGTTATTATAATCTCGAATTTTAAGTTACTTCAATGGTATCGATTTACTGTCAATGATTAAGAGATTGTAAAAGAAATTAGTTAACTGTCTTCTAGGTGATTATATTCAGTTTGTCCTAGCATTTTTGACAAATATATTATTATCATTAATATCATCATAGACAAGATCGTTGCGTGATATTCTAGATCAAACCAGGAATTTGAAGAGCAAGAATTGCAGTGTTTTGGGTGGCATATGTTTTTTTTTTTTTTTTGGTGGGGCTTTAGGGCTCGCCAACNTAGTGTACTTGCATGATATTATTGGTTTTCAGTTGATTCCAAAACCGAATCCTATAATCAGTTCTCGAAAATATAAAAAATATGTGACCAAAACAATCTGGTAAACATCTAAGAATGACCACGACTGGGCAAAAAATTAGAGGACTCTCTGGAAAGTATCAAATACACTACTAAACAAATGTCTTCTAGATTCATTGTTCCTTTTCTGCGTACCCAGACGGAGCAAATCATGCAAGTGAAGTATCGTACGTTAGAGCATTTAAAGATACGTCGGCAATTTTCTATTATATGATATTTCATCTTCGCCTTTCCGAGACAACAGCATTTTAAAAGAAAAGTCTCTACTTGACTAATTTACTTTAAAACGATGTAACTTGACTTCTTGACTCCGGGCAAATGAAGCCATTCACGCATCTGACTAGTAATAAACAATAAACTATTTTCGTAGGGAATCGCACGTGAGTTATAATGTTCCATCGTTTAATATCATGAGCTATTCATAACTGTCCCGTTTACGTAGTTAATGCTTATTATGAAACTTACCTACAACTAAAAGATGAGGGAAAAGTAGAATATACCATATTACTCAAGTAAATAAAATAGTTAAAGAAATAAATTGAAATAATGTTTGTATTTTAATCAATGATGTCGGGATTGTCATAGCTGTCACCGGACAGTCAACCCTTACAATGTTTACACTGATTGTCACAGGACAGTGAACCTTTACAATATTTACATTGATTTGATTAAAGTAATGTTACAAGCAAATAAAATAGAAAGGAAAGAAAAAAAATATTCAGTCCAATATACGACAGTTAAAGTTCCAAAACATGCGCAGTAAACTGTTACAAAATGACACGTCACTACATGACGGGGAGGAAAGAGAACATTTTAATTATTGAAATAACGATTCACAGTTCATTGGAGCGCCCATCTCCATTTAAACATTCACTGGAATCGGGAGAAGCAATTATTTCACAGCGCGTTTAAATAATCGAACGACACGTTTGGAAACGACCTCTATTAATAAAGAAGCAAATGCATTGGACGAGCATGGATAGAACAAAAAGGAAAGGATAAATAAAGCATAGATAGAATTCTTATCCCTTTCCACCTCGTATCAGTACTTATATGTAAAATGTAATATGAAAAAATATATATTGTGGAAGAACAAATTTATATTTAAGGCAGTATTTCAGAGTTGAAGGAAAAATTGGATGCTCAGTAAAACCAAATTTTCTCACGAACATATGAGTCAAGTTTACTCATATTTTCGACGTTTCTGCCCCTTAAATCGGTAGCACTTCTCAAGAAATCAAAAATAACAGGTATACCATGTCATCAAAAGATTTGCCGGAACACAAATAATCTCAATGTTTGCGTCTTTAGTCAAATACGTTCCAAACACAATAGGGCACTAGAGGAGTGTAGCTCTCAGAACGACTGCTACGTTCGTTGGTGTGGATATTATATCAACCAGAGATAACCTATCTTTACAAATAAATGAACTAAAGTATTTGAACGAGATTCAACGGTTAGAACAAACATTCGCGACCTTCTTTAAAAAATAATTTATAAAATTAAAATCAGAGCTATTAATTTAAAGGCATCATGTACATCGTGTTTTAAAACATTAAAATCGATTGAAATAAAGGTAACGATGATCGCAATACAGGAATACAACTTTAAATTAAGTCTTGTAGCTATCCCAGTGACTACTTGTATCCGTATAGTGTTTCCATATAGTTATCCCTCACTTCTTTCCAAAGAAGAAGAAAACTTTGTAGAACCTCTTCGATCGATCGACTTGACCTTAGAACAAACACCTGGCAGCGGAGGTTTTCATGGTCACGGTGCGGTTCATGTGGTTTCAGTGTTAAGGATACGGTTGAAGAAACTACCATTTCACTTCTTTCAAAAGCATGATTCTAGAAGTTGGATTTCTATAAATACAGTACCACTCTCGATATGACACATTTTCCATCATCACACGCACAATTAATTATTCGTTAGTTTAAGTTTTAAAGGGAAGAGGTTCAATTTTTCAGATATCACACCACCCTTACTTCTTGAATCGACGAAAACCTATCTTATAATTTTCCTGATCTATCGAATGTGTCTTAAAATTCAGTTGACTAAAATATAACGTTTCAATACTTCAAAATAACGTCATATTCCTAAAATACAGGCGAAAAAATTTAAATATATATTTTATTTATTCTTCGCAAATATTACCAAGAGAAAAACAAAACATAATCCATACGTCCGATCTTATTGTATGTGCAATGTTATCGTAATAAAAACATAACTTATTTATGAGATGAAGAAACATCTGCATACTAAGGTCAAACATGCAAAATGTTTATCCTGTACAGCCTGACCTTATGAGAGGTCGTCGCTCCTAACACTGAGCCTGGAGGCATGCCAGCAAAACGTGCGTGTCTATCGGGTTGCCTGCCACATCGACGTCAAGGGGCAAACGCTCGGAAGGTGTTTTATTTCTGATATTTGTCTGAACAGAAGGAAAAAAGGCAAAGGTTTTCTTTATTCCTCCTGAGCCGTTTGTGGAAGGGTCACTATAGAATACGTTATATCCACTTGTGTATTCGAGGTTTGGAGAGTGGGAGTTCTTCTTCAACACCAAGTAAACAAAGGAAATTGCTTAAGGGATGGTTCTGCGGCGACAGTTCGTAGTTATGTGTCGCGTGATATATTACGCAGAAGAAACCATGGAAACGCACGAAAATACACCACAAAACTCCAACAATATTACATTTTCATCAGATAGCTATCAACTCTTATGTCTCGGTTAAGACATTTCTGTCACTACGAATGTTATCAAAGATTTTTTCCGTTGTTCGACTATGGATTCGTCTAAGCAAAATGTTTTACTCGATTTGAGAGCGAAGGTAAAAGAGGAAACATGAAAAAACAGCGATTTTAAAGTACCGCTAAGCATAAATACTTATTTAAAAACGGAATTAAAGAAACTTTGCAATATAAAAGGTGAAACCAAATCAGGATAATAGAATGAAGATTGTCAGTTTTTCTAACTTCTTTCCATTCCCTTTAATCTTCCTTCTAGTAAGAGTTCATCTCAACATTCGGAAATTTTTTGCCTTAAATTTGATGATTTTTTTGCGTTATACTAAACTTTTCTTTCAGTAGTGGGCAGCATTCTCAAATAATGAAAAAACGATTTTCAATGGAAACATTATAAATCGCGTTTCAGCAAAATAAAATATTTATGTAATTAATATGGTTCCGGATTATCTTCGTTCGCTAAAGATTACTGTTTATACAAAACTACGCGAGTACTGTCTAGCAGAACAAAAACAAACAAACAAGGAAATCACTAACAATTGATCATTTATAGAAACAATTGACTAAACGAACACCGTTTCTGACAACTGAAGCGCGTAAGCGTTCAATGCAAAGAGGAGAATTCGAGAAGAACGCAACGGAGATCGCTCTCACCTTCGCGAGTAAAAAAAGAGACACTGCGAAATAATTGTTCCAAGAGGACGATGCGTTGTCGTCACCCAACGCAACCTAATTGGTCCGCGTGTTAACACGACCGCTCTACAGACGTACGCGTATTCACTCGATTACTGTACAATGTCGAACTTGTAATTACGTCTATCTCAGCATTACGCCAAATAACACCATACAGCATACAAGGACCGACCATTTTATAATGGAAAACGTATGCTAAACGAGCTGCAACTAAACTGCTGAATTGACAGCTCCAATTAGAATCTCGCTCACGGAATGTTTTTACTCATACCCTCAATATCCATACTGAATTCAAAGCATTAACAATTTATTTATTTATTCCACCATATCAATTGGTACATTAAAGAAAACGTTTAATGTTATCCACATCTTCAACTTAGTTCTTATG
>NNCF01127653.1:123169-141258 GCA_002313205.1 Laupala kohalensis
ATTTTTCTATTTATTTGGAAAATAATACAATGTCCACCAGAACAGAATTAATTGTATTCCTGCGACACTAAAATCGGAAAGCGACCTTAAAACTCTTAACAGTAATTAACGAGAGACGAATCACTAGGAAGCACGATTCAACTTAATTATACTGAAATAATAAATTTCCAGTATTTAATCCCACATGTATTTATTAACTACAGTATAGAAATAACTCACGGCTCAAATTACGTGTTTTGGGAGCTTAATTGTACAAAATAACGTCAATCCAATGTTATTTTGCCAGCACAATTTGCTGACTAGTAGATCAACTATCCATCCATCACTGCAGATCGCCGGTGTACGGTCGAATGCCTGTATAATGAGTAACTATTAATAGATGCTTTACTAACGGCTTTCTATGAACAAATCCACTAACACTGTTGTCTTCGAAGAACTAATTCAACTCTTCCCCGAGCTGATGTCCAAATCATTTTTAAAACTCACTAAGTTTTCAAAGAAAAGTCATGGAACACTATCTTTACGAACAATCGAAATATTTATTTGGAATTAGTGGTTTATTAAATTATACCAAAAAGACAAATATTTACTTGATGACAATCAGATGATGCGAAGAAAATAAAGGGGGAGAGGGAAAGAGAAGTAAAACGTGGAAAAAATCACGAACAGACGAACAATACAAAGTTAAAAAAGTCTTAATTTATAACACACTTTCTTTTTCAGAAGAAAAGATATGTATAGAATCTATAACACTTACCTATTACTTGGCGGAAGTAAATTCGCAGCCAACAGGAATTCACCTACAACAAAATATGAATAATACAATTTCTAGTTCACGTAAAAACACCACACCTAGTTTACTTTCAAAATTCAAAGCGGTCATAGAACTTCCACGCCGCGGGAAATGTAAATCTAGCAGACTGTTGTTTTAATTACAATGGCTTCAGTCAACACAGAGCATTTGTGTTGAATGTAGAGATAATTAATTTGAGAAATTCAAGCAACCAGAGGCAGAATATAACCGAGTCATAGACAGGTATTATCTGGCGGCTTTTGCAATGGACGGGTGCTCGGGTCGTTCACCAATACAATTGTGTCTATTAACATTTAATCACAATAATTTTCAACGTTCGCTTCGATTACCCTTTTAAAATGACTTTTCATAAAAATGAAATAAGTGAAATCCTCACTATTTTATAAACAAGAATTTTGTTTTGCACAATATAGGAAAACAATGATCGAAGCAATTAAATATTTTTAAAAAATATTTTGTAACCAAAAGTAAGAAATATTTCTAAATTCTGACACGATGAACTTTTTAAATATCTTTTTTCTTTCTTTTTTTTGTTTTTTTGAACTCAGGATAATCAGAGGAAAAAGAAAAAATTTTATTCCAAGGACAAAACTATCCCTAAAAACTACGGTAAATATATTTTCGTTCTCATTATATTAGAACAATACCTACTTCAAGAATTATAAAATATATTCGCCGCAGGGCAGATATGCGAACTACATCAAAGGTCCTAGGAAAACTGCAGCAAAACTACGCCGTCAGATATTACAAAAAAAATATGAATTTATGAAAAATTTAGATAAATATTTACAGTAACAAAAATAAGCATAAATGAAACTTGTAATTCAATACTTCTTTATTCCATAGAGACTAATGTATTTTTCGAAACTAATGATAGATTAGCCGATACTCATGAGATGAAGAGAAGGTGTACAATGTTAGAGTATTCGTCATTCGGCGAATCCCGAGCGTCCGCTCGCCGAATAGCGAATAATGTGGATGGGTAGTTTGCTCTATGCCGTGTCACGTATATGGGTGCTCGCCCTACTCCCAGCGTGTCGGTCTTTTGGGCACATGAAAGGAAGCAGAGCATTGACGAACGATGCTGGTCATTCAGGATTCGGCGAATGACGAATGCCTGGAGCCACCTTAATGCTGTGGAAGATTCGTTCCATACGTTATACTTAATTAGCGAAACAACCCAAGAACCTGTATGAGAATTACGGTGAAGTGAAAAGGTGGAAGGGAAGAGAGTGCACTGAAGTATCCCTCGATGAAGGATACGACATGAAAGGCAGAATTGCTTCAGAATAAGCTAAAAGTGGTTCAGAAGTAACGACGAAAAAAAAAAAAAAAGTTCTAATCATAGTCCTCCATATTCAAAAGATAAATATTAGGTTGGAGGTCAGGTTGATTTTACTTTTATAAGTCGCAATCTTAATATTATTAAAAGTATTATTATTATTATATTATTATTATTACTAATTAAATAGCAGTATTATATTATTCCCACTTTAATAACACATTGCGTTATCAACCGAGTTCTTAAATCAATATGTGGAAATATTGATATGGTATTAAGTTAAACTTGATGTACATTTTAACAATGCATTCGCAGGATACTACTTATCTTCTTCTTCTTCCTCCGACGAAATCTTTCTATAGAAAAAAAACCAACTGAGGTGATAGTATTAGTCGATACTGGACATTTCCTTGATATAATTAATTCTTTTAACATCAGAGTACTACTCACAACATCCTCTGTAGTGTGGCAGAACGAAACTTGATTTCATAAAAAGAAATATATTATTTTAAATTTATGGCGCCTCGGCTATCTCATCTCAGGGTTCCACAATGATTACTGGGTTCGATTTTTTTACGAAGGAAAGGACCATGCAATGGTTCCACTTAAGGAAAACGCTAACAAATAAATCCAATTAATTTAATTACTGTTTTTAAACACTAAAACACCCCACATGTTGTTTTCCCCCAAAAGACAAAAACACAAATGGAAATCAAACATTCATATTAACACTAACGCCAAAGTGACGTCATTCCCACCAAAAAGACACACTAAATTACACTGGCTTTAACCATAATATTTACTAATTAGCAATTTAATCTACCTTTCTCATACCAATAACAATTCACTGAATTTAACTCCAGTCCGATCTGATCAACAATGAAACATACTTTTCTTTCACACAAAGGTTATACACTGACTCTAATCCTAATCCTATTTAATTAACAATTTAATTGAACTTTCTCTTAATCATAACAATTCACTGAATTTACATGGCATAATTCTATTAACAAATGAGTTCAGTCTTGGCACTGATTTAGTCCAGAGTTCGTGCTCTTTTTATAACTGATGCCAATTACTCTGTGACGCGCAAGCGCAATACGATGTTGGTTTAAACATTCACCAACAATCGCACAATACCTCTCAAGATGACAGACTAGACAGGCCGTAAAGTAGAGTCCTCGCAGAAGTCAGCACGGCTGCAATTCTCGGGCATCTGCTAACGGCGTCGACCAGCGGCGACTACCCCAAAAGTTGCCGTATTCGTTTTCTGGGTAATCGGCTCCCCCGAACACAGCGTCAGCATTTACAATGCCCGTTCGAATAACCACTCGAAAATAGTTTATGTGTGGTTGGGATCGAGGTTAGCTTATTTACTCGTCCCGATGATCAACTCAAGATCAACAATTAAGTCTCGAACGCAAAATAAACATCTGACGAAACACGAGCTATTTAAAAAAAACTCTGAGCAGTAATGAGCTATCTGAGCGACATCTGACACAAGTGAGCGCGCTCTGAAACACTAGTCTGAGTGATCTCCGACGAACATCTATCAGACTGTGCGAGAAAAAATATCAGCGATCTCCGACGAAGCATCTATGAGCGATCTCCGACGACTCATAAGTGAGCGTGCGAGAAAATACTTGAGTGAGCTATCTAAAACACATCAGTGAGCTATCTGCGAAAACATAAGTGAGAGCGATCTCCGACGAACATAAGTGAGCTATCTTAGCGACACGAGTGAGAGTGAAATTTTGTTTGCCATTCCTTAAATGGGCTTTATCCCTTCTCTTGCCTACTCTCCTTCCAAAAAATCTTCAAAATTTTGAATCCCACGTGATCGAAACTTCCAATGCCAAAACGATTCCCCCTTCTTACGCCTCGACTCTGATTGGGAAATTTTTAAAGGGCTTCTAACGTTTTCTCGCAACGACGTTTTACTTGCAACGATTTTTCCAACAAGCTGTCTCTTGTTTCGACCTTTCGCACATCTGGGTTTATTTGGTCGGGTTGGGTCGCCTCCCCCATCCCCTCGCTAACTTGCAATTTCTAAAAAGTCATAAATTTGTCTTGACGCCAAAAGAAGCCGACAGAGGACTGCGCCGCACCCGATGCGACCGTAGCCCTTCGTCAATCTCCAACGGCCATCCTTTTAAATTTCTTCAACTCTCTCCCTCTTTTAAATTTCATTATTTCCTAACAAGGATGATTTAATTAACAATTAATCGCTGAATTATTCAAATCTCACAGTAGATATTATGGGAAATGTAGAAGAACTTCACACTTTCAAGTTAAATTAAATTTATATAGCCGTAGTAAACCACTAAATGAAATTTAATTGAAATTGTTAACAAAGTTTCTTCAAAATGTAATAGTAGAATTAACGTAATGAAATTTGTAGTCGTTATCTTCGGAATCTGGAAAGTGAGAGGGAGGTACTTTAGATTTCCAATTTCATCCCGCTATGTCACAGTTTCATTCAACTTTCTTAATTGATCAGCTAGGGTAGTAAACTCTATGAATGTTCTTTCGTGTAGTAAATTTAAAGGATAAGGGATGAAGAATTTCAGTGTTTCTACCGCAAAATCACATCAGAGTATAGAAAAAACCCACTAAAAACCAAATGGAGCCTTTCTCCATAAGAACACATGAGACTTAAAAAACGCCGTTACATAAAAATAAGATAGAAAGGACGAAAAAGTCAATAGATAACAGGTAAGTATGTAGACTACTATTTTAGCGGAAAATTATTTCATCGAAGATGTCATTAATTAAACATTTCTTTTACAACGCCAATGTTTCGATAATGTATTTCGCCTTTATCAGGGCACAATATTTACAACAAAATTAAATAAAGTACCATACCTCTGTATGATAAAGTGAAACCATCATATTATATTTCTTTGGTAGTTGTCCTTCATCAGACAAGTACTGTAATGTGTTTGTGGAACAAAGGCGTGTTAGGTGATTATATCATATGGATTAGGTGATGGTCTCATATTATAATACAAAGTTATTGTACTTTATATAATATGGTTGTAAATATTGAGTCTTAGTAAGATAGCTAGTAACTGTAGGCATTATTTTGGTCTTTGTGTGTTCTTCTTGGTACACTAAGAGTAATGCAGTCTGTGTACGTTCTTTGTAGCCCTGATGGAAAAATAAATTGCCGAAACGTTGACGATGTAAAAAAAAATGTTTAATTAATGAGCAATCGACAATGAAATAATTCTCCCTCGCTAATAGATATTTTGATAGATCGAAGTTTCCTTCATTTAAGACATTTTTACGGCTGTCTACCGCAATCGTCAGGTCTTTCGCAAAACCTAAAGCGAAGTTTCTTGGAAAGGGAATGTTGAAGAAGACGTCTGGAAGTCGATCATTCTGGAGAAAGAGCGTTGGAGACGAGAAGGACTTTTCCTTTTGCGACTGCGCTGGATTTCGGTGGTGGCAGTTGAATTCTGGAGGATGAAGTTTTGTGCGCGCGCGCACGCACGCACGTGGTGGGTAGAAGTTGGAGGATAAATCCTAACAAAGGATTCCTGTTATACACCACTTACGGAAACAAGTGTTTGCAATCGTTTTGTAATAGACTTATCTCTTCAATGGAATTCAATTACTTCACTCTTTTAATGGGATAGTCGTGGTAGCGGTAGTCAGGATGTTCGACATTCATACCATTATTTCGGAGATTAAATCTTCATTCTGAACTAATGTATGTGTTTCAGAAACTTTCTCCTTAGATACGCTTAGCAGAGAGTACGGTGGATTCTGAGTTCTGAGGTAAATCATTGAAAATTATTCATTTGATGTTTTCTGTTTTTTACTCTCATATATTTTAGCTTTATGAACAGTATATTTATTATTACATGTTTTTAACTTTCATGTAATTGTTTACAACAACATTAGTCTTCAAAATCAGGGACATCACTGTTTACACGATATTTTGAAAATTCACCCCATCCCTCCTTGCTACCCCCATATGCTAAATTTGGAAGCTTTTTTATGAAAATTTGCACATCTGGTATTCACAACATAGAGAGAAATGATTGTGTACGTCTAATGAAAAACAAACAAACATACAGGCCCTCTGCCTTTATCCCATCCTTTATGTTGCAGCAGTCTAAAAAGTCTACAATTTCTTTTTTGTCTAAACTAAAACTATAATGAAGAGATAACTATTAACACAAAAATAACTTAGCGGGTGCAAACCCAGCGTGTGTCCCATGTTAGAAAACAATGAAGCATTTGAAAAAATTATAGAAATTGCATTTCTGACTTCTTTTGATAAAAAACAACTAATTTACATTTTTTTAATATTTCAAGGCAAAATCGTTTTCTGGTTAACTTATCATTAATAGGGACATAATAAAGTTCGCAACGCGCATGGTCCCTCGTCAAACCTCCGGTCCACAGCGTCGCTGAAGGAGGGACGTCTTGCAACCGAGGGAAGGCGAGGTGAGAGGGGAAGGATGTTAAGGGTCGAAAGCGCAAGACCCACGGGAGAAGGACGTTGAAGGACGAACCGCAGGGGGGGGGGAGGGGACGCGGGAGAATTGAGGGTTTGGAGGTCAATGAGGACACGTGCGACCGGGACAGTCCTCGCACAGGAGAAGGACATACCTCCTCCTCGTGGTTCTCTTACAGAAGAAGAAACAATTCGTTCCGGAACACATTTACACTTCACCAAACTGATATAAAGATTAGTTATAATGTACACAACACCGTCACATAAATTTTTTTATCAAAATGCACTGACCCAAAGAGGAGTATGATTCTGTCGTCAGACATAGAGTAGTCCTCGTTGATTCTTTTACAAACATAACGTGATTCAAGAAGGACGCTCACCCCAGATACTTCCTAACGTTATAGAGCAGCGGTTTTCACTAACAGTAAGGTAAGATGTGACATGGGGCCAACAATTTGACGAATTCAAATGATTAATAGCGTCTATAATGTGCAGAGATGTTGATAAAAACTTAGTATTTTGTATTACTATTCGTACGTTGCCGTACTTTTGTAAAAATGACATATGTACATAGTATAGTCACTCCGTTGTTGTTCATACCCAATAAATACTAAATTTTTATCATAGTAAAACCTGCACTTCTACATCTTTATCCATTTATTAACTACTTGAGCTGAACGTTGTGATTGTATCATCTATAAAAAGCGGTAGTTGACTTTTTAAGGATTTATATTCCATAGTACGATGATACGCGTTGGATACTTCATTTTGCGACGCGAAACCCAAATTCGTGTATAAAGATCTTCTACATATAAATATAGAAAAAATAATTTTGTTGGTTATTTGGAGACCAATTTCAACACTTAATATTTATCCACCCACGGGATAACCACAATTCACCACATTATACAAATAATTTTTTTAGGAAATAAAATTGTTTTATTTTGCATATGTATTGGCAAGACAGTTGTCAGTACAATGAACAAATATTTGGTTACAATCAATACAATAGGTTTCTTAAAGAATTTTCGAAATTAAAGAGTTGCGTCACAAAATTTCGAAATCACTCTGTTTTAACCCAGTCACATAAAAAAACCCAGCCACTGATAAAACATCGCATTTCACGGATCACATTCTTGTTGATCACATTCCATTGAAGTGAAAACACAGGTATCTATAAATTTTATTCCAAAAGTAATTACCATAAATTACCAACACTTCAACGAAATTTTTCATTCCGACATGGAGTTTCTATATATTCTGTAAGATTTATTGTTAACAGCCAATACCACTTGATCAATAAATAAAAGTTCTTATTAATTATCATTTTATATTTTTCTATAAATTAATTTTTAGATGTTATTTGTAATGTGAGTTATACACCTCGGCCATATAGAAACGTGGCCATCAATATTTCATATATCCGCATTGTCACTGATGGGAAAACGTGCCTACCGTATTCTATTTGTTTTTTAATATGACATCATGAAACACTTCCTGGAAGTAATCACCGGAAGGATACTCCTTAAAATGTTCTTAAGAGGAGAATTATTCACCAGCGTCTAACTATCTAGCAGAACTACATTCCTTTCGTATTACTTTTTCCTACCGATTTAGATAAGTTTAGAAATGAGAACTTTTTGACATGATTAGTTTTCAAACAGTTCCCTGTTGTTAGGAAGTATATCTTTACATTATTTTTTATTTTTTATTTTTGCATGGAGAAATGAAAACACACGATATTTTACATTGAATCTCTCCGCCTGATGAACGGCAGCGTTTAAACCACAAATTGGATCAGTCTAAAACAACGAATGGAGTTAATATTTTTTGCACGACGTTAATCCCATCTCGGTAAATTTAATCAAACAACGGGAGAATAAAAAGAAAGCGAAACAAACCCAAACAGGCAATTTTATTAGTTGGAAGGGGAAGTGTTGGGGTGCGACGGGGTGGGGGGTGGGGGGGCATGGAAGTGGTAGCAGCAGAGTGAAGGGCAACGCAAGAAGCAGGAGCAGCCACGGATCTGTCCCATGCGGTGCCAGGAGGAGGTTCCCCATCGATCCACAACGAAACAGTGCACCTCCACCACACAACATTCGGGATAACGTTCTCCTTCACATCCCTTTCACTTCACCCCTTAAGCATATATTTGTTCCGTGTACCTACACATGGAGGAGATATATGACGATGACTTAAGGTCGGAATCGAACCCGGCATGCCTCAAACAATCGTAGGGATACTAACCACTACACCACCCATTTCCCCTTTCTCTCTCGTTGCGTTTTATTTCTCTCTATATTTCCCTTTCTCGTGTAATCAACACTAACACAAAAATAGGCTACAAAACCGAGGAAGAATTAATTGGAGTAAGTACTTGGACACAACGCATGAACCTTTTCCATACAGTAACAAATTTCAGTAAACCTGAAAATAATCATAAAATTTTATAAATTCTTTAAAAATGTCGTAAATACTATTTATAAGATGAACTTTCCTTAGAACTAAAATTTCGTATGATGTTAAGTATAGCAAATAGTTTTGAACAATCCAGTAATGTGTCAATAATGTTTGAAATGAGAAATTTATGTCATATTCTACGAGGCACACTCGTATCATCACACTTTTCTGATCGGAGTTTCCTCCATAAAGTTTCCTCTATGACTTCCTACTATAAAGTTGTTACTTTTCCGCATTTGATATAACTGTTGTGTACGTTTTTAATGCAGTGTACCAATACATCTACAGTAATCCGTTTCAAACTAATTTCGTTTGGAGTGTAGGACAGGTGGGTACCCCGTACAAGATTTATCAATTAGGTCCACATCACGCGATTAGGGTGACCAGAGAGTGAACTATAAAACAGTGGACAACGAAGGAGAAAATTAAGGAGATGAGGACAAAGAAAGAGAAACAATTTAACGGAATTAATCATATGCATAAAATACACATATAAAAATAATGGCTGCAAACTTCAAACCTCCGGAAACGTTAAACTTCGGAAACAACAGTCACAAAAATTGATATACTAAGGAACACAAACATATGCTTCTTAAATTTCTGAAGCGAGTATCCTTTAAAATTGTTCTGTACTATTAATAAACCTTTCACATGTTACATTTGCTATCCATTCTGCTCATCTGATCATTGAGATGAAATTTAAGGGAAACTCTAAACCCGTGAATACCTCGAAACCCCATTATTACTTTGGCCAATGAACGAAAATGAAGAACTATTCCAATTTTTTCGGAGGACAGATATGTAAAATTGAGGACATGTCCGCGAAAAAGAGGACGTCTGCGTATCTTATTCTCTTTTTAAATAAATAATTAAAAGTTTACAACCTTTTATGGTCGAATAATATTTTTATTTTTTGTGAAGGGCTCACTACGTTTCGACGTGGATTTACGTCGTCGTCAGGTGATAAAAGTAATTATTTATTTAATTGGATAATTTACATAATGGACGTTAACAGTAGAATTATTATTCTCGTTTTGTCCAGAACGTTCTGTTGGAAAGACCACAGTGCTCGGCGTCGCCAGTAGCGGGAGTGAGAGGACCAAATACGTGGGTGGGGACTGTGAATGGACAGATTCCGTGGACGGTATGAGCCAATATGGAAGCGGATTGAAAAGGATTTGAAATGGAGGAAATTTTGCATATCAAAGTACGGGACCGTGGATCTTATTAAACATTCTGAACCGTCACAAGTACAGAATAAGAATGCGTCATTATAAGATACGTAGGTAATGAAATACACACGCATCAGAAAATTTAACGGAATTCATCGTAGCAAACACAATCCTATATGGCAGATGATCCAACAGGATGGATGATCTTTCTAGGGTTACGTATTGAAAACTCGTCATTGGAAAATTGTGAGGGAAGCAAGAAAGAAACTTTGCAATAATGATGATCATGAAAGAGTTGGAACGGATGAGATATTTATAAAGCTTTGAACCTACTAAAACTTTGAAAATAAAAGATATAATTTTATTATATTAAACGTTATTATTTAAAAAATAAAGTGGAACACATACATCAAATAAAAAATCTAGAAAATAATTGTCACCCACCAATCCTCACTCACCTTACCAATACGGGATATTGATGTGACTGAAAAAAATGGCGGGGTGTACTTACCATGAAGAACGGTTGATCAAAATATTATGGGTTTTTACGAATATCCAAACACCCTACGATGTTGGTATAATGCCCCGGATTGGTGAGATGAGTACTGACAGGTGGGAGATCCGTAATTATTTTCTAGTCTATTAATTTTATATAAATTTATTTTTTCTTTTTCTTTCAAATAATACCGTTTAACATAAAAATATTTTACCTTTTATTTTATTTATTGGGGAATTTCACCGTTTTGCTTGTCTCACCATACCGAGTATATAAATTCTGATCAGTACAATAATACAGATACCGCGGAACAAGTAATATGACGTACTTCCGTAAGTTTACATTGTGTCGCATGAAAGTTTATGTTTAGTTTAACTCCGGTTGCTGCGTAAACACTGCCAACTACTTCTTTTCCCCCTTTGTAATCCGTATGGTCTCGCTGGACAGGAAGTCATCGTCGTGTTGTATGTTAAAAAGGCAAAATTAGTATAATTTAACAAAAGTTTATTTACGTTCACAATCAAGGTTTCGTCTTGCTCCAATCACTTAGACAGGTTAGGGATAATATGTTTAGAAATGTTAAGATATTATACAAATGCCAAACAACAAGAAATGTTTAGGGTAGATTTCAACTCTTCGTGCGGTAGTACATTGTTTTATTAAGAATCATTCATTTAATTTATATTTCACGACGAAGTTCAGTTTTCTTTATTCACACCCCGTACACCAATATTAGGAATAAGGAAGTACCCATGGTTTTATCTTCATAAGCATCATAAGATCTATTACTCTGTCCAATTTTAACATCTCAGAATTACAGTGCAAGTGTTCACTAATCTGTGGCTAACTCAACTAAATGTACGTTCCCTTAATTTAACAAATATGAAGATAATGGTTTGGTAAATAATAAGGCCAGAGGTTTTACAAAAAGCTTTGGCCTTGGTGGGCGCATCCCGTGAGCGTCGCTGAAAGTTCATTGTACCGAGACCTATGTTTCATATTTTTATGCAACTTGAAAGGGTTCATTTTTACGACTGACACTTGACTCGAGAGCATAATTTTCAATCAGCACTACTTTCCACATCTTTCAGAGAACTGAAAAAAAAACCCTCTAGAATTCGACGGTCTTTAGCGACATCGGTGATCTAGTGGTAGCGTCTTCGCTTCCAGGATCCCGCTGAGCGGGAGAGCGCGGGTTCAAACCCTGCTCGGCCGAATTTGGTGAGGTTTTCAGCTGAGGTTTCCCTCACCTACTCCTGACAAATGTCGGTTCAGTTCCATAAGTTCCCCGACAACCCTACATCTCTCCGTCCCAATTCGTTTACCCAAGGCACGGTTAGGTGAAAGAGNTTATTTTATACGTAGGCCGATCGAGAGCAAAAGCAAACAGCAGGGGTGCACAAAGGAGCATCGCTGCGAAGTCGTGAGACGAAGTGATATCGTCTAAGGTGGAATACGTAGAGTAATTTTGTCGCGCTGGTTCTAATATTTGATACAATATTCGATGCTTTCTAATCAGAAAAGAGCTTTTCTAAGCAATTTAAGGTGGAAATTAAGCGAAAAAGAGACGTCGACGAACCAGCATGTTTGGTCATTCGTCTAAGTGACGGTAAAACGCGTTGTTGCTGAAGAGAGTAAATTATCTGGATGGAAACAGGTCGTACATTAAACAATAAAACATTTTCCATTCTTGAAATTCCATGAGAAAGGCATACAGTTTACAGGAGGGAAATGTATGCCCCACGCACTGTGATCAGTGTTTTGATCTAATGTGAAAGGATGAGTGAATGTTGTAATGGAATGAATGGCAGGAGAAAATGGAGCACCCCGCTTCGTCCACGACTGCGAGATTAACTTGGATCAGACGGGGTTCGATTCAGCGTCACCAGAGATTGGAGAGTACACCAGTCACTTCGTCCTGCGATGGCATAGTAAGCGAGAACATTACATTTTTTTCTTCGTTCGAATATTCTCATTTCAGATGCTTTAGCTCGCTTGTCTGAATCTAAATTAGAACATCAGTACACGCAACTTTTGGCAAGAGAAGTTGACAAAACTTTTTCTCATCCGAGAGGTTGCGTCAAAGAACTCGCAGAGAAGTAATTATTATTCCAAGCAACGACCAACACCATTTCTCCGTTCGTAATTTCCTCTCGTTAGCAGGCGAGTGGCATCGCCAGCTCTACAACATGTGGCGGAGGAGAGTGCTGCCTCCAGGATCCTCAAGGTGGGACCGGCACTTAATCCAAGTTAAGTCAAGTCACTCAGAAGTATAACTTTTCTTTATATTTAATCGTTTTATAACACAACATTTGTAGGTCTTGCTTCTACGCCCCCAATCATTACTGCCATACACAATTATTTTTTCTAGTGCTCCTTTATACATTGCACGCAACTCTTTTCTCCCTGTATTAAATTTAGTCATTCCAACTCGCAACAAACTGTAAGAAAGATTTTCAACTCTCTCAAAAGTATAATTCAAATTTGCCTGAAACGTCAAGTTATCATCCAATATTATACATAAATATTTTATTTCCCTTACAATTTTAACGCTCTCTTGCGTAATTTTGAAAATTATGTTTCTTCTCTTTTTCTTTGAATTTCAAAAACCATTCCGTAAGTTTTCCCCTCTGATATTTCTAAACCATTTTCATTACACAATCGTAAAACTTCATTCATTTTCATTTCCAATTCCTTTGTGAGTGTTTCCTTCCACAAATATAACAACGTCATCAGCATAACCAATACACAATACTCCTTTCTTGTTTATTGTGAATAATAATCCATCTATTAATAAATTACAAAATAGTGGACCACAATGTGATGCCTGGGGTCACCCCCTATTACTTCTCTCGAATAATCTCTCACTTCCTATATCTAAATAAACATCCCTGTCTTGGAAGTAACTCACAAAGATGTTATATTCGAAATTATTAACCTTGCACTCTTTTAATGTTTTCATTATTTCATCCCATCAACCATATTGTTGAAAGCTCCTTTAATGTCTATAAAAACAACTGCCCCGTTCTTTTTTCTTCGATCTTCAATTCCGCTTGTTAATTTTTTAATTGCATCTTCCGTACTTCTTCCCTTGCGGAACCCATACTGATATTCTGAAATTTTGTTGTTTTCCTCCAAATAATCATAAATTCTTGTCACAATTATTTCCCTAATATCTTTCCAAAAGAGGGCATAAGGCTTATAGGTTTGTAGGAACTTACTTTTTCTACTTTTCGATTTGGTCCATTTAAAAATAACTTAACCAAGGCAATTTTCCACACTTACGGGAATTCTCCGTGCTTTAAGTAAAAGTTAATAAATTTCTAGCAATGTTTCGTCGAAAACTCCTACTGAACTTTTAATCATTTCGTATGTTAGTGAAGAAAAGCCACGGTCCTATTTCTTTTTTAAAAAATTTCAACACGTTAGCCAATTCGTCTTATACCTTATCTTTATAAATTCATCATCACCAATATCCTCTTTCTCTAATCTCATAGCCACTGTCGTGGTAACAATTCTGCCATTAGATCCTTTCCTGTATCTTGCAATCTCATTATCCCATCACTTTGTAATGTACTCCCTATTTAATACTACTTACTCGCTATCAAGTATGGTATGCCCCATACGCTCTTCTTAAAAATATGCTCTAAGAATTCTTCCCATTTCTTCTTCTTACTTGTCTTAACTTCATTCTTACATTTTCTAAAGGTCATCTTGTACCTATTCCACGCTTCGTGTTCCCGTCTTCCTCTTCGCCTCACATTTTTTGTAGCCGTCTCCTTTGGTTCTTTTTACCTCTTCAGATATGTCAACTCCTTTGTCCATCACATATTCCCTGTTATTTTTACATCTTTATGTGTGGAATCTATCTTATGAGGTTCCCTTAAAATGGTTAATTGCATCTTATCTATTTCTTCCAATACGTTACTTTTTGTTATGACTGACTTAACAGGTGATATCCCTTTGAATTTTTTTCTAATATTGAATAATAAATTCGTCGCAAATTCTTTCGTTGATGTGTTTCTTGCATCATATTCACCGGGATAACTCCATAAAGTATTGCCTTGTGGTCAATATTTCCCTCTTCCATTCTCATCACAATATCACTTGTTCCCGTCTACATTCTCTCTCAATTTCTTCTAATTTATTCAGATCTGTCCTTCCATTCTTCTTTCCTCTCATCCATATCCATTTATCAAGACAAAGTTTATTGATTTATAATTTACTAAACAAGTTATCAAATTTTCATTGCATAGCTTTGTTAATCTTAAAATTTCAAGTTCTCTGTTAATTACTATAGTGAATTCCCATCCATTAAATGCCTCTTGAACAAGATAAATCAGTTTGTTATGACATGTCCTCTTAAAATATAAGGTTTCTGTACACAAGCTACATCAATATCATTTTGTTCATAGTAACTTGTTTTTTGTCTTGAGGTGTTTATTCATCGATGCATATTTTGTTGAGTAAATTTAAGATTCATAATTTATGGACGATTTGAGTTGATTTCTGGCGAGTACATACTCTGGACACATCTTGTTTCTCACAGTACGGTCGTATTGTAACCCTTTTCTTTTGCAGTGAACGCTGACCGCAATGGCCACAAGTTTCTTTTAATTCAGTACAATATTCTGCGAAATGATTACATCTGTGACATCAGTAACAGCGTATGGGTTTTAGACTTTCATATTTACAATAGCTCTCCTGTCTACAACTTACTCTTCCTTTCAACAAAATTCCTTTTGCAAACTTAAATTTCTTACTTCATGTACTTCATTCCTCATTGTTCTTTTGAATGCTACTCGTGTACTATTCATAAACTCCTCCAAATTCTTTCANTGTACTTCATTCCTCATTGTTCTTTTGAATGCTACTCGTGTACTATTCATAAACTCCTCCTTTGCATCAAATTCTTTCATGTTCTGCGCATTCAGTTCTTCTAATAAAATGTTTCCTCCCTTTATCTTTTGGTTCACCAATTATTGCCAGCCTTGGTAGTCGCTTTCCTCATCAGATATTATCTTTCTTATCTTATTCACATCCGCCAAGTTCTCTGCTACAATTATCAATTGCTTCTTCCTATTTTCACTGATTGATTGGATATTTACTGTTTCATTTTCTTCGAGTAATTTTCCCCCCAACAACTCCTTAGTATTCTGTTTCCCTTCCGGAGTATCGCTTTTGTGTCATTATATTTCTATTTTTCATTTGTGATAACTCATTCTCGTTTCTCAGTACCTCTGGATAACTTTTTTCGTTCCCGTTCATCGGCTCCATTGCTGTTAATTCATCAGCGCATTTTGCTCCAGGTACTCCTCGATTGTCATATAGCTTCTTCATCCCTGATGTTATTCCCGTCGTAACCTTAGGTTCAATTTGTTCTATTGCTGTACATATTTTATCTTNGGTACTACTACAGACTCGCAATCTGTTTGTGGATTTTACATAATCTACCATCAATATTCCGTTCTATGTAATTTATTCAGCTCGTGACCTTTTTCCCAACGTAAATGCGTATCGTCCAGGCTGCCTTTAACTATATTTTCTTGCAGAAACTTTTCTATAGCTTGCACTCGCGTATTTCGTTTGCATTCTTTCTTATCTTCATTAATCATCAACCTATTAATTCTTTCGTCTATAATATTAACTAAATTTTCTTCAAGCCTCTTAATCCTTCAATTTTCTCCCTTTCCGTTTCAGCAATTTTTTAAATAATACTTTCACATATTCTCTTCTTTAGATCTCTAATTCACAACACTTCCAAGTACTTCCCTAATGAACCTTCATATTCATCTTTCAAACTCTGTAGTCGTTCCCAAACACCTTCTATTCCATCCTTTATCTTTTTCTGCTGGGAACTTGCCACATTCTTAATTTTTTAATTATTCAATGTCTTATTTACATTGTCATAAACTGCTTTGCGCGTTTTATGTCAAATTTCCTTCTCTTCTTAGATCTGCGTCGCAGACTTCCTTCTTTCTCATATTCTGTATTTTCCAGATTATTTTCTTCAACCATCATCTCATCCACCAATGCGTGCGATTTACCCTTTTCCCTAACCATTCTGAATTACGTAGCTTTTTTTTGTTTCTAAAAAATCAGTTCCCCAAATACACTTGACCTAAAGGCAATAGTTTTCCTCCTATAATACTGTATGTTAAAGATTATTTCGTATTACTCACAGAATGTTGTCACTTGTATGTCTTTGTTGTCACGCATATACATGGGGTCTTTTATAATTACGTGTAGCACTGTAGCACTCTTTGATTACAAAGTTTTACCACTGCACTACTATTGGAGGTAGTGCATATATTACAGCCGTCTGGCACGTGTTACAAACCCCTTGAACCCCTGGATTTGAAGATATTCCTCCAAATATCTTCAAATCCAGGTTGAAATGTTAAAACACAGGAAAGTAATGTCTTCAAAGTCTTTCCTGTCGAAAAAAAACTCATTACCGGGCCCTTGGCGTCTTAACAGGCGTCCTCTTTTACTACGGGTCTCATCCCATCATTCCGTAGTCTGTAATACTATATATTTCTACAATAACTGATTTAATATACCTCTTCGGGAAAAAAAACCTTGGCATTTTTTCCTATGTAAAACCCGTTAATTCATGTTCCGGATCTTTTGAATGTTCAAGGAAAAAGTGCCCGAGCGTTGTATTTCTGAGGAGGTTATCCTCTTGACAGTCTTGTCATGAGGGAGTTTCATCATATACGTAGTAAGGTACGTGTTTCGCCGTATATGTAGTAAGGTACGTCTACACCTCTTTCAGAGTAACGGAGCCGATATTTACGCAAGCGCGTCCACAAGGCGTTGCTACGTAAACAAACTCGACCGTTTATTTATACTGATTTCAGATATTTTAGTGATTTCATTCTACGTACGCTGGTACTAATTTAAGATGAAAACCGCTCAAACCCCCGGCAGCTACTAGTCATCCTGAACAGTATGGCTGGGTCAGCTAATGGGGTTGGATGGTCGCACTTTCGACTTACATAGGCCTCCGTCGGTGGGGTACCAGGAAGACCCTTCGATCTGAATCACAAACGTTTCCAAAATAACGTTTCAAAATTTCCTTCTCTTTTACCCCCCACCCCCACCCCCCGCGCCATCACTTTTGGCTCGGCAACCAGAGCGGGAGCTGTGTTGCGTGGGTTATATTATATCCGTCAGAGTGACTAGGCTTAAGTACCGCCCCCCAAAAATGTTTCCAATGATGGCATAAACCGTTCCCTATCGACTGGCGATGAATTTTTAAACCCTTGCGGCGCAAGAATTTTGAGTTATTTGACTTTAAATTACTATTGGCTTATATGGAGAAACTTTTCCGTGTTTTTGTTTTTCCGATATCCTGACAAAAGTACGGGCTTAGTAAGGTGAAAGAAAAAAAA
>NNCF01127653.1:141547-169425 GCA_002313205.1 Laupala kohalensis
TAACGCAAATATGTTTGTAAATTTACATGTACAAGTTATTATCGAACTATAGATAATTCTGAGTATAGTGTTTAAAAATCATAAGAGTTGAAAAAACACTAAATTCACGATTTATTGTTACAATAAACACGCCCCTAGACAAAGCCTAGAGAACCTGTATAAGAAATCCGCCTCTACCCGAAGGAAAACCCGACTATCTAGGTTTATTATCAAGTTTTAATATCACAAAATAATTGTCCTTGTCCAACAGTAGTTGGGCAGTAATCAGTAGAATGAATTATCTACTTTGGTGTAATTTTTACAAATTTCGTGAATAGTCGCCAACTTGACTTCACTCAACGCGATGTAATACCTTAAGCCAATCAGAGACGAACAGACTTCTCTAAAGAAGCGTGAATTATGATCATTCCCCTCATATCATGTCACAACAGTATCCTCCAAGCACGATTATGTCTTTTGAATCGTATCTTCTAAAGTTCATTCTAATGTTTGTTAGAGAATTAAAAGTCAAGTTCTTTGGATGTTTCAAGAAGATGGTCCCACATTCGGTACCGTACAATTTAAATCGCAGCTCATAAATGTTTAAAGACACAAACAAATCTATATTATTATTATCGCTAGAAAATTTGAGATGTGTTTGTTATCTGTAGTGAACTTCTTCACATCGTTAATTGAAATTATTCTTCTGACTTTTTTTGTAGGCAATATTTTATTATATGTCACAACGTTTCAGTAAAAAATAATAAAATAATGTCTACAAGAATAATTTCAATTTAATTATGATTGTAGACGTGAATAATGTAAATTCTTCACTTGGTTCTTTTTTTAAACACATTTAAACTTGTTGAACAAAATGTGTACTTTAACACATTTACACTGTCTCTATAAATTTCATGAATAAATATGAAACGAACCTCTTTTTCAAAAGGCAAAGTTTAATCACAACACTTTAAAACCACTCCATTAAATTACATATTTACAATTTAAAATATCGTAACGGGGCTTGCTTCGACCCTTGCTTCGGGTCATCATCAGGTCCCTAAAAACATTGCGAAAGAAATCCACAAGAAAATCAACAAGTGGTTTGGATGACGTAAAACTACAAGGAACTTTGATCCAACAAGAATGTGTACTTAAGGAAATTGCATAACACCTGAAACAAACCTCACATTTTACCTGACATTCAATTCAAGTATGAAAAACTTTACAGCTCTAACAGCCAATATAGTTATCCATACTTCCATACTAATATATAAATGCATAACATGAAAGCGTGTCTGTCTGTCTGTTTGTTACGTAATCACAACTAAACCACAGAACCGATAGCAATGAAATTTAACAAGGCGATAGTTTAGATGTCCAGACTGTACGTAGGCTAAATTTCATTTCCAAAATATGTGATAAGAAAGATAGAAGTATTTTTTTGACAATAAATATAGATGAAATCGGAAATAAAGAGTTACATTTTGCTTACGTTGCCTAAATGGTTAGAGATAGGTGACAAATATGAGCGGCAATATTGTTTGCCTTAAAGAGATCTACAAAAAAGGCCGCGACAGCATATGTCTATCTACAAAAACTAACCTAAATTATTGATAAAACATTATTAAAAATAGAAGTGTTAAAATACTTCGATTTACGAGAATAATTTAAGAAGGAAGAAAATTAATCATCTTCAAATTTAACGGATTATTTATTTTGTGCATTTAACATAGATAAAAAAGTCTTCAAATCGTAAAATTTTCATGTACAATTTAGATTTTGCACGAATTTTAAAGAAATGGGGCAGCCGCGTCATGCCTCGGAAAATTTGACCGGCGCGGCTCCCGTAAGATGTCGTGTTAAGTGTCAAGTTTTGTATTAAATTTTTTATATTGTGAATGTGAAAAATTAGGGTGCTGCGTATGTTTAAAGAAAACAGTAAGTAAAAGTATTTCTGTCTCACTATACAGATTTTATTCTGCCCTTAGTGAAAGAAAACTCCCGGGCAGCGCCTGGTAACCAGTATCTCTATATGTTATAAGTTCATTATTACAATAATTATCCACAGAATTAATTCAAATATTAAATATGCACAATTTTGTTTAGAAAATTAAATTTGCAATAAAGGTAATCTTTCTGTGTCTATTTGTAATTTTTTGTAATTATTATTCATTTTAATATATTAACTTAGTTTATTATTTATGGAGTTCTACCGCCTCCAGAAGCAGCTCGTTCCGGAATAAGAGGGAAAAGCGAATGGAACTGGTTCGATCCGACATCTGCCGCACTGGCAATGAATAATAATAAACGTGTTTTCTCTTCATGATGAGGGATTAAACATCTCCCCAACACGTAGTTGATGGCAGAGGACACAGGGCAGGTCGTTATGCAAATCCTTGTCTCGTCACGACCTCGTAGCTCGCGCAAATTGCTGACGACAAACAGTGGGAGCTCTTCAGAAACTAATCTTGGACAAAGTTCCACTGCACACTTTTATACGACTTTTTAATTTTGTCCCGGATTCCCTTGTAAATATCAGAACATTTACGATTCGATGAAGTTAATTCAAAATTGCGAATTTTCAATGATTTATGAAATGAGTTTGTGAAGTTTTAATGAAAATACACGAAAAATTCTTGCTAAAACTTACACGTATATGTTCACTTTAACTGAACATACTACTTTTACTTAACAAGATCACTGTTTATGTCAAAGTCAATATGAGGGAACGTAAACAACTGTCACAACTTCACTTTCTTGCTTTTCTTAGGAACAACGTTGTTAAGGTTTTGAAATGTACATTTTCTTATTATAGAATCTGACAACTTTTTTTTCATTACATCTTTGTCCACCTTCTCAAATTACAAAGGAAAAATATTCAGCAGTTCCGGTGAACTTTATTCTTTCCTTCTAGCATCGTAAAGGAATGGGAGCTTGTCATTGTTCCATCAACAGATGAGAGCTCACTTTAACTTCCTTGTCTGCTTGTTGTTGTATTAAGAATAGAAACGTTTTAGACTAGGACTGTTTTTGAAACACAATTTAAGTCCAGTGTACATACACACTCACAGAGAAACATGTTATGTCTGTTTTTAGTACGTTTTTCGAGAAATAAGACAGTTATGAATGTGCCTTAATATGGACAGTCTATCGTATTAATGTCTGCATCATACTAGTGGATAGGCTACTATCCAAGTTCACTCTGTTCATGTCATTGACGTCTGGATTCCATGTAGATTTTCCACGACACATTAATGATATTAAAAACTAGCTGAATATCATAAGCATATATAATAAGAAACATCACTGCATCAACTAAAAGAAGAAGAGGCAATATAACGCAAAGAACATTCTTATTTCCTCGTGAGAAATTATCTTGGTATCCACAACGGAGAGTTATGTTCACTGACCACTCTGCCTATTTCACATCAGAGCTTATCGAGGTGAGAGTAGACGTAGTCAGAAAACGGATGTGTGCTCCGCTTCTCAATCTGCTTGCTACATTTAGCCGCAGGCACTCGTGAGGATTTAGAGAGCCTGGGGCAGATTTGAATTTGTCCTCTCCCTCCTTCATTCAACTCTCCTCCCCATCCTCCAATTAATAGCCCTGTTTCGAAAAACCCGACATACAGGGTTAAAACGATCGTGAAGGTAACGGATTTTACAAAACACCCGCAGCGGGCACTCGACTCTTTGCTCACAGATGTGTCTTGCGCCTGCGCAGTTCCGCAAAATTGAGATTGTCGCTTAAAAGATATAATATATTTGGTCAGTCTCCTCAGAACCACGGAGGCAACAGAGCGCTGCTGGTCCCGCGAAGAATAGTTGAAGGGATTAGTTCCCACTTCTACTAACAGAGAGCGTCACGAACCTAACTGCTGACAATTGAACGTCAAGTCAGATGGCAGACAGACAGACGACGAGGCTGCGTATTAGCAGAAGCTCGGAAAAGGAGTAAAATACGTATTGTATTGATATTAATACGTACTTCTGAAATAATGTTTTTATATTTTATTAAATAAAAATTAGTTGGTATTCTATTAACATTATACAATGTACAGAATTATTTTTATTCCTATCTTGGGAGTAAAGTGCTGAGTGCTGAAATGTTAAATCCTTAGCCTCTGCCTCAGGACCCTTGATGGGATGGTCCCTTGCTTGCATCCGGAGAGTAAATTAGTTTATTGTCCTCCACGCGGCTATACGCAGTTTGGACTCCATTTTGGACAACAAATGTATTTATGTATTCAGAAATTTCCCAAACAATATATATTTTTAAATTATTCACATACCACCATTAGACTTCATTTCATGGAGCTTTTGGGGTAAACTCTGCCGCTCTCCGTTTCGTCACCATAAAGGGATTGATTTACATTCGCCGATGGCGACGTGACTCCAGAGCTGTAGCCGAGTCGACTCAGTCGGCGGATGCAACAGTATCGAAGTGATACGGCACGACGCTTATAAAAACTCAGAATTTTGATCCACCGAGCGAGCGTTGGGCGCTCCTTCAACATTTGTTTTCTAAATATAACTCACTAGAATTTTCATTTTCATAAAGGGACGACGAATGAGGTGTTAAAACCCACCAGAATCAACAGAAAAGGTTCATGGAGATATTAACGAACATAAATCAAACGAAACTTAGAAATTAAGTTCCACGGTTTCATAGACAAATACGCGTTCATTCTAGAAGTGGAAGGAAATTAATCTCATATGTTCACACACAGGAGTCGCAAAAAGAGGACAAGTGTGTGTATCTTGGAATACTTCATTCCACGCATTATGCACGGGTTAACAGATTTGCTTTAGCGACAAACCCTTGAATCTATCTTTACGCTCAGTATGTGATACAACATACGCATATGATTAACTCTATGAATTTCACAACTTACACTAATATATGCAATATATGTGCATGAAAAAAAATTGAAACATAAATACATAATAATATAAAAATAGTCAAAAAATAAGTATTTTACATTCACACGTAACCAGTGGAAAATTACAGATACTCGTAGTATTTTTCGCGTCTAAAACACATTTGAATATAATATTGCTAATTCACCAACTAATTAACAACGTAAAATCTTAATTGAAATAATTTAAAATATTAGGACAAAAAACATAAATTGATTTTTGGGGGAAAGACAGGATTGCTTTCAAAAAAAATAAATTTTTTTTGGATACGCGTTTGATTAGGAAACAGTCTGAACCGTAAATAGCTTACTGGGCAATGTACTAAATAACGAGCAGTACACTGTACGCCGGGTTTGTACAGAGGTGATCATTCTGCCTGTACCAGTCTTAACTTTACAAATATCTCTAGCTCATATACATGTACTGCCTGAAAAATATTCTGTCAGAAAAAGTTCCTTTGGGTAGAGGCGGAAATTTTATAGAGGTTCTCCAGGCTCTTTTCTAGAGGCGGCGTCTATTGAAATAATAAATCTCCAATTTTGTGTTATTTTTATACTTACGAATTATAAAAAATATTTTCCGAATAATCTTTAGTTTGATAATAATGCGTACTTCTGAAATAAATTTTTCTACTTTTATTACATAGAAATTTGTTGGTATTCTGTTATTATTATAACATGTACCAAACTACTTTAATCCTTATCTTAGGAGCGACCTGAAATGTTAAATCCACCTCTTCCTAAGGGCCCTTCATCAGAATTGACGGGATGGTCCCTTCTTTGTTTCCGGAGAATAAACTAGTTTTTTGTCCTTCACGTGGTCATACGCTGGAACTACAAATGACAATAATTTTATTATTATTATTATCAAATATGAACAAACCGCATTGATTGAAAACGAAATTAAGTAATTAATTTGGGCACTGTTCTTTTTACTTTTTAAGTTTAAGAGTCGTACGATATTCTCTCTCTTTTTTTCTCCAACACAGAGTCTGCACTCGTCGCCAACCGCACAGTGAAAATAAAGACCTTAATTTAAGAGAGAACCGTCAGGGGCGGAAATATAATGCGGAATTTCTCATATTTCCGAAACGTTCTGCACACATTTTCTCATGGTGGTTTCAATCATCTGTAGTTGGTCTCAAGACTGTGTCGCGTCTCCCTTCCTTTCTGTCCCTACTTCATCAATAAGAGGCGAGCATCCAGTAACAGCTGGCGCCAATGGAGTTATGAGAATTCGAGTTTAGCCGTTGCGCTGAGTTGCTGGCTGGATTTTCTTGGTTCGATCCCCGGTGAAGTGGGGATTTTTCATCACATCTCACCATCCAGACTGACTCCCAGGCCTACTCAGCCTGCTGTAAAATGAGTACCAGGGTCTATCCTGGGGTCAAACCAGTCGGAGCGAGATGCTGACCACATCTCCTCCTCCTATTGCCGAGGTCAAGTAATTGCTGAGCTCGACCCTCTGCGAACCCTTCGGGCACCATCTGGGCCTGTTGTGGAATAGTTTGACATATAGCTGTTACGAGAAATCACGTGCTCTAAAATTGTGGACAGGACTGACGTTTCTTTCTCAATTGAGGTCTCTAAGCAAAACCACCGAGGACTACGAGAAAATGTTCGTATTCTGCGTTTCAGACAGCTTCTCTCCTCTCTTCTCTTTCTCTCTTTAAGTGCTTCCGGACAGACGGAAAGCGGATATCGACGCGCCGCAACGGCCTGCTTCCGGCTCTCTCCCGGGAAGGATTATGGAATGAATAGTGCATGAAGACGAGGAGACAGCAACAACCAACAACATACGATGAATAATGAAAGCACTACGCTATAAGGGGATACCAACAATAATATTTCATTACATATAATTCAATGACATTTCAAATCTTTCTCTGTTCCAGTGTTATCAGTTAGGTTTATTGTATCAAGGACAAAAGCGGTTTGATGGAAAGACGGAATAATGTGACATCCGCGGAGACGAATATTATATCTAAGAAATGGTAATTGTATTTACATAATGTACAAATGTATTAATATAATGTATAAGTAATATTTTATAATAAAATTATTTATAATGTGTAGGTTGAGATATTTAAGTAATAGTAAATTACGCTATTGTCCTCCACGTGGTCATACACAGTTTGTAACTTCTCTTTTTGACAATAAATTTATTACTATTATATTGCACGAGATGAATAAATGTTGTCGACCGCAGTTAGACATTAACTAGAGGTGTGTGACTCATCCATCAACATTAAAAGTGTTTTTTATCAACTCGTCAACGTCTAAGTGGAATTCATTAGAGCTGAAGCACTGTACTAGGGGCGCATGTATTGTCGTATCTACGTTTATGTAGTTTATAAACGAGTAATAACGAGAGAGAAAATCTGATGTCGCCTATATTCCTTATAAAACAAAGCCACTGGAAGTCTATCTGCAAAACCTGTCGCTCCTCTCAAAACCCGAGAATCACTTATCCCATTTTCGTGACTCTTTTTATTTCATACAATTAATGTTTGCTCGAAAAGGTTTTGCGCACACATTTTGTAATCTTAGGTGTCACAAGGAATAGGTATAAACGATAATAGACATTCAAGTAGGGGAAAAATCAATCTGAGGTGACGTATATTCGTTGCCTTAACATTTAGAGATAGGTGACCACGACGCATGGCTATGTTGTGACAGCACGTCTATCTACAGAGGTTAACGTAAATTATTTAAAAAAAAGTTTTAAAAAAATAGACGTGTAAAAGTATAAAGAGCATAATTCAAACAGGTGTCCCAGTTCTCTCTTCGTGGTTCTTATCTGGTTGGCCGCCTGAATCCACGAAGGGTTAACACGACCTGGAAGTTGGTAAGGGGTTGGCGGGGGTTGACGGGGACAGGAGTAACGGGGCTAGTGAAACTCATGGCTAGTGCGACACATTTAATAGTTCTTACAACGCTCCGTGGTCGCAGGTGGTAGGCATGAGGACGACGGACTCGGTTCCTTCCAGCTTCCAATCGGAGCGGAAGTCGGCGTTGAAGGTGCTGGGGTGTCACATAGATTGCAACGCCCGCACAGCTATTGAGTCCTTCTCCTAGGTCAGGTGGGTGACTGGGGTGTCACATAACTGCAACGCCCACGCAATCATTGAGTCCTACTGCCTCTGCCCTCTCTGCTCTCTAGTCCACTACTCCCCCGATTATATACTGTTTGTCTTCATACGTCATGACCCACTATCCCACTTCCTCTGGCATTGCGACCTCATTTCTGGTTGCTAGGTGTCTCTTCACGACGTAGTGAAAAATAAATCCTCATTGAATCAAATGCATTATGACCCTTGTGAATTTAGGAAAGATGGATACTGTCTTTAAAACATCGTAAAATTTGGACGAATAGTTTGGCTTTTACAAGTGTTACGCGCTACGCGTCGTGAGGTGCTTCACATTTTAAACTCACCATTTTTGACTGCACGAAAGTATAAAGAAGAGTTAACACGCGACATAACAAAAACGTGCGAGCGAAACTAATTTACAATACGATGCTGAACCTGTTCGCATAATACACACACGGCTGTAGAATCAAAAGCATGGAGATCGTTAAAATGAATTTAATTACTATTTAGCATCAACCGATTTATGAATGAAAAACATTGGTAGTACAACTAAATGTGATAACAGTGATAAATGTGGCAATTTCGCAATCGAAGAGTAGCGCTGCAGCGATAGAAGCAAATTAATTCTCGCTCGCGAGGGGAGAAGAATCGACTGGCGACATTCGACACTCTCCTCATTACAAATATCACTCAACTCCGTTGTCTCAGTGCCGATACAAAATTCGATGGCCCGATTGATATATTTCTATCACTCCTCCTTTTGCCACAAATAGAAGACCCCACGACTGTCCACACTGCAACGCCAGTCGGGGCGATAGGAGCGACGGTTGCCATCAGCGATTCTTGTGTTAAGCCCGCTTTACTCGGTCCATTTTACAGACAATTTGCGTCCAATTGCTGTACAAGAAAGGGATGTGAATTGGATGACGTCACGCTTGACAATTTCTGCGTGTACAGAAATGAGTTTTCCGAAATTAGCGTTTCACACGGTAGTGGACGAGAAATGGATGGTGTTGGTGCGAGTATTCTGTCAACGCCACGGGGACCGCAACTAACTATACGCAAAGTCATGTTTCATTCCTTCGAGAAAATTTAACTCACGAAATAGAAAAATTCAACGGAAACGCATTGTGTTTATTCTATATATTAGTCGCAGTAAATTCCTTTATTCTTCTCAACGTGGTCCTAGGCAGTTTGTAATATCTCTCTTGAAAATTCATTACTTATTTCTTTCTTTAATTTTTTGGCGTGGTGTTGGTACTGAGCTTGTACTCCATGTAGCCATTGAGTTTTTACTTCACCATCGTTCGTAAGAGAAAGGATTTTTGTACCTCGCATTATGTTGGCAGGACATTCCAATTTCTGAAAACTAAAATCTTCCGTCAACCTCTCCCATCAGTTCAATGCACTTTTGCTCTTTTGACGCTATTCTGTTCTCTCTGCATGTGGAACGAATATTACCTTGTGCCTTAGTTTCTTGTGTATTAACTTGTATTTCTTTACAGCATATACTCGCTTTTCTCATTACTATTCATATGGATTGGATATATCTTGAATTCGTAGAAGTTGGCAATTCGTGTTAGGAAGTCATATTGCATAATTTTCGGCATGATTTGGAGTATAACTGGGCTACCAATTCTCTGAACATGTAAACATATATTTATTTAATACAATTTTTTGTTCACTGTCATTGATTGCCGAAGTTTAACTAACCAGGAAAAACCGCAAAACAACAACAACAACACATTTACGCGCAACATTTTAAGCGCACCCAACCGACTCGCGAGAAAACGGACGCCGCAACTAGTAAACAAAGACGCTGCTAGGAGTGCTCTAGATAATTTATACGAGCCCTACTGTAAATGGTGCATGCTTGAAAATATTCTTATAATACGCCTCCAGTCTGGTGTGTATTGCACGAAACAGTACATAAAGTGGACCGTGTAATTTTAGTCCAAACCGGGGGTTAGTCTAAACTGTGAAGAAAGGGCTGTTGTTATGACTTAAGCCCAGCCAAGTCTACTTTAAAAATACATGTCCCACGAATCAGTCTGAAAAAAAGCCCGATAATGACTCAGCGAATGCACCAAGAATTGAAACAAGAAATAAAGAGGCCGGAATTGAATTAATGTCTTGTTTCAAATAAGTTAATAAAAGCTGAATTAAGTTTTTGACATAAATGAACTATTTTTGTATCATCAACTTTTATGGTTCATTTAATTTAATTTCACAATAGCGGAGCTTAATATGTGCCTCACTACGATAAGAATAACTACACATTTGCTACGTCAGGATGCTTTGTAGAATCGACCAGTTCTATAAATCGATAGGACCGACGATCGAAAAGAGAAGGCCACATGTAGTGGATGCAACTGGAGGTCACTCCAGTGAAAGATGTTTCCAAGCCGAAAAGCAATAAACTGACAAATTAAGCATCAGTCTCGAACGAATTTCAGCTATCGCTCAGCAGATCACTGAAACAGTAGTCGTTTTATTGCCTATCGAACGAGGAATTTCCACTGCAATCGAATGCTTTATTCTGGGTTAACGTTATTTTATAATGCCCAGCTCAGTTCTCAACCCACAACGTATGTACTTCAAAATTTCTTATCAATTTTAAAGGACTTTTGCAGAACAGATTACTTAGCAATTTGAGAAGTATTATTATTATTATTATTATTAATCGGATTTTAGGGCTCGCTCTATGCCATTCGAGCCCCGATGATTGGGTAGACAAGATCACTTTTTCAAAATTCGTGAAAGGAAACAAAAAAACAGAAGTAGGAAAATACTCGTTTCTCAATAGATCGATCAGGGACTGGAACCATTTGCCGGCGGATGTCGTGGAGACGCTATCGGGCTCAGCGACCTCTCTTAAATACAAAAACGCTCTAAGAAAAGGAGAGAGCAGACGAATTAGAAAAATTAGGCAAGCTCTGGAAGAATGGGTGCGTTAGTGTAGATGGGAAGCTAGTGGAGTGATAGTGGGTAGTGAAGTGGAGTGATAGGAGGGAAATGCGTGATTTAGAAAAAGGGAGGGAAGGGAAATGTGAAGTGAAGTGCGCGAAAGGGGTAAATCGAGTGTTTGGGTCATCAGCGCAAGAAAATGTGCAATAAGATTTTTTTAAACAATTATTTAGATGTTAAAGGGTAAACAGTTTTTATATTTAATACTTTAATATTAATTGAATCATATAGTTTAATAATTTATATACCAATTTTTTATTTCAGTGCTCTGTGATACGAATTTTTGTATTTTTTGTATTGTATTTTCTTATATACTGCCACCGGGTACGATATGCCCAATTGCAGTAAATAATTATATTATACGAAATAGACAGGATAGGTAACAAACAATTTTTTATACATATCAGAAAAGCGGATTGCATATACTCTGACCGTAGGAACGTATATTTTCAGGTGCGTGGTATAATATCCATTGTATAGGTTGAATTGATTTATAATTCCTACGAAACAGTGCGATAAACAAAAGCAATTATTTAATAATAAATTCGAACAAAGACGTAACTCTTCGTTGTCGCCTCGTTCCTATGGTACCCGTCTTGCGTAGAGATCTACGAGAACGACAAGGAGGGATCGCGCCTGGTTTGCTTCTCATAATAGTATTCATCTGGAATTCATAGCCCTGCGCATAGGCCATGTCACGGGGAGAGGTGCTATGAGGAGGGTGAAGGGCAGTGTCCCTTTGTGGATTGCTATAGCACATGGGTCTCGACGTATTCACTAGTCCCTGGCGACGTCGATAATTGCATTGGGAGGCACCGCACATGGCGAATACGAGGTCACATACGCGCTCCAGGGGAAGGAGCTACTGAATGGCTCTTGTAACCCCATATCACACTTGTTTCTCGAGGGAACCGTGACGAAATGATTCCAGATAGAATGAAGAGTCTAACGGTTCCCACCAACCGAACCCGAATCCAACAGAATCAAGGTGCATCTGATTCGCGATCTCCATAGCTTCACACCGGCTAAGTCAAACCAGTTAATCACAATCAAATTCGCTCTCTCAAACAAACGACGAAATTATTCAGTCACGTTATTTTACCTATAAGAGAAATTCAAACTAAGAAAAATAAAAAACGTGAAGGGAAACGCAATGTGTTTTTTAGTTCAATGGTATATTAGACGCAGTAAATTACTTTATTGTCCTCAACATGTTCATAAGCACTTTGTAACTGCTTTCTTGACAATAAATTATTTATATATTTATTTATTGTCAGTCGAAGTGGCTTGATGTTGGTATAGAACCTGTACTCAATGTAGCCAACGCTTTTACTTCGCCATCGTCCGTAAGAGTAATGATATTTGTATCTCGCGTTATGTTGGCAAGATATTCGAAATTGAATTCATAACCAACCTCGGTCAATAGTCAATTCACTTGCTCTTGTGGTGCTGCATCGAGCGTGTGGAACGAATATTACCTTGTGTCTTAGCTTGTTGTGACATTAACTTGTATTCCTTTACATCAAATAGTCGCTTTATTGACTACTATTAATATGTATTTGGATATTACTTAAATTTGTAGATGTTGGAAATTTATGTTAGGTAGCCATATTGCATAATTTTCGTCAAAGTTACGTGATTTTCAGTATATATTCTCAATATTAAAATACTCCCAGAAGAACAATGAAGGATCAACTTCAGTCAGTTGTCAAAGCAAATGAAGAATTATAATTTTAGTAATATCACACCGGACCAATGTTCATTGTGTCTGATTGATGATTCGTGTTTGACGGGAGAAGATTTTTACTGGCCGAATCACACAGGACCATAAATGTAGTCGGATTGAAAAGGAACGCGCGATCTGAATCTGGGCGTATTTGAATGATGTAGCACCAAACCGAATGTTGGTGAGCCAGATCCACCTTTATTCACCACTGACTATCCGTCCTGAATAATATGGACAGTTACGAAAATATGCATGTGGAATCACTATTCCTGAAAATCAGCGATAAGATCACACATTTATAATGCGGGGCTGTGCTGTGTTGATTTCTAAGGTTAGTATTTTTCCTTTTTACTCGAACAATATTTCTGGGACTCTTTTGAGTGGATCGCGTCATCGGTGGCGTGCGCTTCCTTCGCTTCGACGCTCGAGTCCTGGATAAAAAAGCATCAACAACAAACCTCAAGACTCAAGTAGTGAAGCACAAAAACGCAAGTAGGTTTTCTCAATAGATATGTTAATGATCGAAAACTGTATTAAATCATGGAGGTGGAGTATTTAATTAATCTTATTAATAGGAAAAAAAACTCGGGGATATACAATCAAAAGGTAAATATTCTAACCGTTTTTAACTCTCAAGAGAAACAATTAGCGTACAGTAGAACATCACTTGCAGACTTCGTCGATGCAGGGATCTCAATTTTTACTTAAATGCCACTTACCACCCAGAACCACTTCACTCTTCAGTTCTTAATCTAAACACAATACGAAAATTTATTTATATATTTATGCCTTTTGGCGAGGTTTAGGCCTTGAGGCCTGCTCCTCCACCTAACCGTTGAATTTGGGAGAGGGAATTGGGAAGGAGAGATGTTAGGTTGCCAGGGAACTTTTAGTACAGAACTTGTCTGGAGTAGGTGAGGGAAATCCCAGCTGAAAACCTCTTCTAATTCGGTTTTGAGAGCAGGGTTTGATCCCACGCTCTAGCACTCAGCGAGATCGTGGAAGCGAATATTCTACCACTACTCTGTTGTTCATATAATGAAAACAAAAAGAGCGTCATAATTTTATATGAACTATTCGGGTGTTGTAAATAATACACTTTTTTCACTATCCGAGGCGAACAACGTGCCCCGTTGTTTACAGGGACAGAGGATTCGAAGGGTGTAGCAGCGGAGGGGAGATAGCTAATGCACAGACAAGGTCTCCCCCCGGTCTCGAACAAGAGACTTCGCTGTCGAGGGAGATTAGTGATGTCCATTCGCAACCAGCCGCAACAACACACGCGATATCCATCCGCCGCTTCAGGGACTCGAGGGATACCGCACATTAAGAACTACGCCGTTAACACAACCAATTAACCAGAGAGAGAAAGACAAGCTAACAAGCGCGATTAATGAACCTCAAGTAATCAACAGATTTGACGGAAGAAACATTGAGGGTCAAAACCCGGAATTTTCTCCAGTTTATATACAGGTCCATGAACACAGAAGCTGCGAATCTCTGAATACATTTAAATCAAAATGAAAATCTCACCTTTCGTCGAAGAGTAAAGTTTCCTCAAAAGATATCTCACATTGATTACAGCGACTATTTTGGTTCATATAAATTGAATCCACAAAGATATTGTGGTGTGGGACGATATTTCTATTTCATTCTAAATACAGTTCAGTCACTTTACGTGATATCACCTCCATTTTTCTTTGTTCGCGTTATTTCGTATTTTTTAATTTCAGTAATTTTTTTAATGTTGTATAGATTTAAGTGTACATTTTCGTTCGATTACAAGTACGTAAGTATATATTTTTCTGTGGAATATGAATTCGATTTAGTATTTTAAAAAAAAAATCGATAGTATTCGAGCGGAATTACGGGAGAGTCTTTACGCAAATAAAAAAAGAACCACAATTAACCATTTTAGTTCTTACAGCATTGTTTGAAATATATTGATTTAATTCTTTTTGAGAGAAGAAAAAATCTTCGAGGAAAATTTTTTCTCCCTTCAGGAATGATGCCGAACGCTGTGTGGATATTCCACTCCCTCCCCCCCTCCCCCTCCACCAATCACCATATGCGAAATACCTCCCTTGACTCTTTTATTGCTTTGATTATTCCTGAAACATTGCAATATGAGGGATGCGAAATGTGGAATGACTATTAAATTGCGTATCAATTATACCTTCATCTACGAAATTTATTGATTCATGTGTTCTTGCGTCAGGATGAAACACATATTGTGGCCTGTAATTCTGATTCCTTTGAAATAACTCGGACTCCAATACATTGTACTCCATTGTGTAATTAACTACCAGATTCATTATTCGTATCAACCTATTCGTTTAAATCAGAAGTATTTTGAATAATTAAATACGTTGTATTAGTACGCGCACAGCTATTCCTAGAAAATGTGATTAGATGTGACGTAACTCCCTTACGGTTAACGGTCACATCGGGGGCCCTCGGCAAAAAATTCTTTTTGATAAGCTTCATCCTAAGAATGAAGGAATCTTTACAAATAAATTAATCTGCAACCGCTTGACTTTACAAGTGAAACGGTTTTTTCATTTAGGGCTCATAGAATTAATTGTAGTCAGAATGGAAAATTCTACAATGGAACAGGGCGAAAAAAAAGTTCAACAAATAAAATTTTGAAAAATGAATATCGACAATGTTTTAATTTAAATTACGTAAACCGAATTATACAGTAACTAATATAAATTCTTAAATTTAATATAGAGAAGGATTAGTTTAATTTTTTTTATCAAAAAATAACATTCTCTCTGATGATCAACACGGTTTTAGGAATTCCTTTTCCACTAAAAGCGCCATATTTTCCTTCTTAAACGAAGTTACCACATCTCTTGACCGTGGAGAAAATCCTCAGGGTGTTTTTTCTTGACTTATCCAAAGCTTTCGATGTCATCGATCACGGAATTCTCCTTTCCAAATTGCATTCTTTAGGCATTCGTGGACTTCCACATCAATGGCTAACTTCTTATTTAAAGGATAGATATCAACAGGTAGAAATATCCTATACTAAAAATAAAATACTTGAGCGTTGTCTTTCAGAAACAAAGCCACTTACTTGCGGAGTACCCCAAGGATCAATTCTCGGCCCTATACTCTTTTTATTGTATGTGAACGACATGTCATCATCCACATCAGATTGCAAAATGGTTCTTTTTGCTGATGACACTAATTTACTATGTAAACACGCCAATGCTCAAAAAGTTTTGTCTAACCTTTCGACTTGGTTCCATGCAAATCGTCTCATTGTAAACACTGACAAAACAGTGTCTATGTCATTTCACAATAGTATCACAAAATCTTTACCCCAGGTTTCTCTTTCTTTAAACGGAACACAATTAAAAACTGTTACAAATACAAAATTCTTAGGTCTCCATATTCAAGACAACCTCAAATGGAATTGTCACATTGACAATCTTAATTCCCAATTAAGCAAATTGTGTTACGCATTCCGAATCTTAGTTAACGCAGTTAGTCCACGTATTTCCCGTTGCGTATATTTTGCAAACGTTTACTCCCATTTACGTTACGGCATTACCTTCTGGGGTAATTCCGGTCAGAGTATTCAAACTTTCAGAATTCAGAAGAGGATAGTTCGGATAATTTGTAAATCTCACCCCCGAAACTCTTGTAAACCTTTATTCAAGGAATTAAATATCTTAACACTTCCCTGCATTTATATTTATGAAACGGTCGTGTTTGTTAAGACCGAATTACTGAAGTGCCACCCTTGCTTTATACGAAACAGTCTCGTTCACGAACACTATACACGCAATAGTAGTAATATTCATCGCCCTAGAGTGTCAACGACTCTTTGCCAAAAAGGACCTTATCATTCGAGAATTGTTCTTTATAACTCTGCCCAAGAATATAAAAGACATTATGAAATTGAATCTGTTCAAATCAGCGGTTAAAAACTACCTTCTGCACCAGTGCTTCTACACTGTAAAAGAATTTATTGATTTTAACAAAAGTTAAATTCGTCTTGTGCTTTATCACGCCATTGCTGTAGTACTTTTTAAACAACTTATAACAATTTCAAAAACTATTTTCTTGCATGATTGTGTTGTCTTATGGCTCATATTAATTTAGTTTTATGTGTACTCAACATTGGCACGTTTGTGTACATAAATTCTGTAGCCCCATCCTGGCCCGGGTTTTTCTCCGGTTTTCCTTCGGGTAGAGGCGGATTTATCATACAGGTTCTCTAGGCTTTGTCTAGGGGCGGGTCTATTGTAACAATAAATCGTGAATTTAGTGTTATTTCAATTTTTAAGCACTATACTCAGAATAATCTATAGTTCGATAATAACTTACATGTAATTTTTTGCTTAAAATTACAAACATATTGACATTCTATTAGTATTATAACTCGCAGCTAACTTTTTATCTTATCTAGGAACTTTTGCTGAATTTTTTGAATCCGCCTCTGCCTTAGGGCCCTTGATCGGAATTGATGGGATGGTCCCTTGCTTGCTTCCGGAGAGTAAATTAGTTTTTTTCCCTCCACGTGGTCATACGCAGTTTGTACTGTTTTTTGACAATAAATTTATTATAATTGTAGTTGCCCCGTTGAAAATTATAAGTACTGTTTGGAAACAACTATTTGAGGAAATTTCTGTCTGTCAATTAAAACTGTTTCAGATTTTTTTTGTCTATCTGTTAAAACTCATGTTTTGTCGTAATATTTGTTGTACCAAATTTATAAATGACACAGCGCTATTTTTGAAACATTTTTTGAAATGACGAAGGGCACCTCTAACAAGTTTCTAACAGGAGGTAATTAGAAACCGTGAAAATAACTTTTTTGATCTTTAAAAAATCAGTATTGGGAGTCCCTACCATAAATAGATTTCGTAACAAAAAATCACTACACAAGAAGTAACAACCTTCCAATAGGTAAGAAATGAAGCAACGATGGCTCTCAACGAAGATTTTTCCTCATTATTTGTTTATTGATTTTCTCTTAATTTACGATACGACACGGGTCAGACCACAAGACCCACTCTTTCCCCTAACCATGTGAGTTGCTAAGGAATACAATTAAGCGTCTCAAGGCACCAATTGGTTTCTTCAGTCTGTTGTAACTTGAATGTCATAGTTGAAACTGCGATATTGAACACTGCGATATATTGATTTTCTGTTCATTCACCCCACCCTCTTCAACGACGTCATTTCTGGGATCAACGTCCCTGTCTTCTTAATCTCTTCTTCTTCTTCTTTTTTCTTCCTCTTTAAGTTCATTTTTTAACAACTTCCCAGTCACGAGACCCAGGACGATTTTCTTGAAACCAGTCCATTAAAATGAATCCACACGTCCATTGAGCAACTGGATTCCAAAACTCCAATTGGATATTCAATTCTCGCTTTTCGTAACACACCGGGAACTTTTAATCCACACAATGGTTTTTCTTCTGTGCAGCAACGCTTACGAACTTACCGAAAAGAGTAAAATATTTCCGCAACTATTTTCCAGCTTCTACGAAGTAGGTGCACATGAGAAGTGTAATGTAGGAAGGTGAATGGAGTCTAATGGAGGAAACAGAAAATGTTCAGAGTAAATAATAGAGTACTGTAGGGATGTCTATTTACAATCCTGTTTTAATTTTCTTGTTACAGGTATTAATTTTTTAAATTATATTATAGCAACTACTTTTACGCTAAGGGAAGGAGCAATTCAGTATGTGTGTATATTGAAGCATGCTTGTACGTATGAGTGTGTGTTTGTGTAACTGTCTGTAAGCGAAAATGTGTCTGAGTACGTATGTGAATATACACACATATGGGTCTCATGTAGATAATTAATTTCTTAAATCTAATTCTTTCTCGTTGTTACCTTGTGCACAGTTTCTCTAACCATTTTAAACCGGGTGCGTGTATTTTATAGATGATTTGTTATTTTACTTCTTATTACTTTTATTATACCTTCATTTCTATCTGTCACCGAGCATTGTTCACTTGCAGATCAATAAATTATTATTATTATACAATTTTTTCTCGAGGGTTATTCACCCGTTTTTTAGGATTGAAGGGCTGTCTAGCATGCCTTATTCCTGGTTTGGTAAGTTAAGCACGGTGCGAACAATATGGCAAGTTTCTAAGATAACAGATTTATTATTATTATATTCCTGGACCATAGAGGGATGTATGGATTTACAGATAGTAGCTCTTTCTCTGAAGAGGGTCAAAAGAAGAAGAAGAAACGCCTATGCGAGAAAGCAGATGGAAGGGGAATCCCAAAGGCTGACGTTTGCACGCCATCTCTGCTGATGCGACGTCACTCCAAGAGGAGGAAACGGAAAATAGATGAGAGAAAACAGGTGCACGACATCACACGAATGTCAAGAGGGAAGACATTCCGATTGGACGCGATTGTCTAAACGAATTAAACACTGGAGCTGTCACATCGCACATTGTTTACGAGTACACAGAAATAATCTCCGCGAATGTGATAAATATGAAAATAATTGAAAAACAAAACACTTGTTTTTTTTATCCATTTAGTACAATTCAGCTCTGTCCTAAACTACTTTAGGAAAATGAAGTGAAAGCTGAAAAAAAATTTAGCAGATAAATTTTGGCATTCAAAATCAGTTGTAGAAATTCACCTTTTGCAACACAAACACTCAAAATGATTTTTAAAAATCTCTTCACTTATATAGTGCAAGTGCAATATTTGGAAATACATTGGAACGTATACGAGCTGTGAAAAATCTCTTGTTCGTGATGGACTTTCTGAGAAAAGAAATTATATTTGATTGTTACTGAATAATGAGTACCAAAAATAAATAAGATATAAAAGAAACACACATCATTGCAGAATCTCGTACAGTGGGTACCAAAATTTCGGAAAGTTTCGAACTTTCAGGGTTCAATAAACACGAAGCAGGAAGCATCGTTGTGTGTGTACGACATATGCTTGTATTTCCTTACTCCTTTCCCTAGTCTAGTAGGGGTCGGAGATGGAGGTGCCTCTCTCTTTAATGTGGCAGGGGAATTACCTTCCTGTCGCACCTCGCCGAGGCGGGTGATCTATGAATGACGTGAGGATGAGTCAATGTTGTGGTGGAATAAATGGCAGGGGAAACGGGAGTGCCTGGAGAAAATCAGCCGCGAACCACCGCGAATTCTACTTGGATGGGACGGGGTATGAACCAGCGTCACCAGACGTAGAAGGCGAGTACGCTAGGCACTACGACATGTAGATTAATGTACTACAGGCGTACTACATGTTTGTATATATCGAATTAAAACATCGATATTTTTATCATAGAGCTCTAATACATCACGTTATGCACGAAGATACCTTTTGTTCTTATAATTTTCTAGCGTTTTTTCCCCCCAAAGTCAGAAATTTTTATCAATCTTTAAAAGCTACAGTCGTAGTTAAAGGAATAACATCAACAAATTTTTCAGATTTCGTCTGATATCTTCCAAAATTTTATTACATGTCAACGTATATGTTTGATATAAAAAACGAACAAGACGTCATAAAATATTTTAGAGTTCAAAAAAAAAAATGCATTTTATGTCGGCGTCTTTCACGCAACACTTTTTACTCGAATGGAAAAATAATTCAATAGAGAAGACGAAACGTCGCCTAAACAAACAAACAAACAAACAAACAAACAAACAAACAAACAAACAAACTCTTCGTATTCCAAAGGACTCAATAAACGTCAGACACAACAACTTTCATAAAAGGAAAAACTCTCTGGGCGTAACAGAAGTCGTAGGTGTTTGCGTTGCTGGAAACGGTCGCGAGAGTTGGAAGCGACAACGTTCTGGGTGTTTTTTAGGGAAAGGCTTCTCGCTTGAACAAGGCAGCGAGCGACACAAAGCTAGACTCCTGCATCTCGTTTCCAACTCGTTTCTGTTTATTTTTTTGGGTGGGGGAGGGTGAGAGAAGGAAGTGGAGGGAGAAGAACTGGCTTTCGCAATCATCTGTTTGTGGGATTCGCTCAGAAAACACACGTTGCGCGACTCTTTATGCGAATTAGATGGCAACTTTCATTCCGTCTCCTTCTTCGCACTGCATGTCACACTACAAATTAATGTTATTCTTAATTATTCCTAAATAAATAAATTTAAATGTGTCTTATAGTTACTCTTTATCGGTGCATTATTCAAGAAATTATTATTTTGTTAATTAGCCTAATAGATTGAAGAAAATTTCCATGCAGACGCCACAGTTAGCAACATGTGGACTGCAAAGAAATTTACTCATTATTTTTTTTGTTGCCATACAATTATATTTGATTCGTGTAACTGACCTACAACTGGATATTGGTCAGCATTCCTAGAAGTTTAAATTGTAACTTCGTTTGTAAATGTGATGCTGGAAATAAAATTATTATATATATTGTTTTGTAAACATATTATGGCACGTACCGAACTATTTATATTGTTAGGAGAGTGTTGAAATGGTAAATCCGCCTCCGCCTTGATCGGAATTGATGCAATGGTCCCTTTGTCGATTCTGGAGAGTAATTTAGTTTATTGTACTCGACGTGGTCATACGCAGTTTGTAACTGATTTTTTGTCAATGAAGTTTATTCATTTACACTAGTTCAAATTGATTGATAAAAACAACAGGACCCTTCTCCGGAAAATATCTTTACAATGATCAGTACCTACAACTTATGAGGCCCAAGGTTTTTTGTTTTTGAGACCCGTGTTCCAGCCATACACCAACGTGTTTGCAAGCTGTGTTAAAAGATACGCAAACGAATTTATAATTAAAATTATTTTATGTAATATGGAGTTATATTTAATAATAAGATCAGCTACTAGTTATTATGTTGTCAAAATAAAATTACAGGAAATTTAAGTTCAATTTTACATCTTTATATTATTTTCGATAACACATTCGGAGGCCCCCTACATAATGAGTTTCGGGATGAACCGTCCCCCACGGCCCGGTCGAGAGGTATGCTATAATGATACTTCATTTTTGGAAAATATAAATAGGATTCATTCATTGAACATCTACAACCATATAATATTTACAATAATATTTGTGAGAACTTGCAGAAATAATCATTTATAAATGTACTAGCTGATTACCGGGCGTTACCTGGAATTTTTCTACTACTCTTCTTTTATTCAGGAAAAAAATAAATTCTATCTATATTGTAAAATCAAAATACTTCTACTCGCTGGGTTTTTTTAATGCACGGCATCCTAATTTTTGAAATTCATAATAATACAAATTAAATACAAATCTTGACTCTGTATGTACTGCAACATCTCGCGGGAACCGCGCAGGTCGAATTTTAGCTTCCGAGGCAAGAAGACGCGGCAGCGCCACTTCATTACAATTCTTGTATTTGTAGAAATTTCACGATTTAAAGACGTTATTTTTATGTCTGTTAAATACACAAAACAAATAATCCATTACATTTTATTATGATTCATTTATTCCCACTTTAATTACTCTCTTAAATTGAAGTATTTTAACATTTCTATTGCTATTAACATCTTTTTTCGATAATGTAAACCGTTGTACATAGACATATGCTGTCGCGGACTTTTTTGTAGAACTCTTTGTGGCGAACATTCGTACTTGTCACCTATCTCTAACCGTTTAGGCAGCCTAAGCGAATATACCTCCCATTTTTTCGATTTCATCGACATTAATGGTCAAAATCATTTTCTTTCTTTTTACGCATTTTAAAAATAGAAAAAAAATATGTTCACTCTGGATACCTAAACTATCTCCTTTGGCCAAATTTCATCGCGATCGTGTTCAGAGGTTTAGTCGTGATCGGGTAGCAAACAGACAGACACACTTTCGCGTGGCGCATTTATATATATATTAGTATGGATTACTCTCAATATAGATTACTTCCTTGGCAATTGCGTGCAAAAACAACAACAAAAAAACCCCTACGCGTCACCGAACGCAGGCGGAGCGAAGGCGAAAGATACCAATAAGCGCCGACGTAAAAATATGCGACGCAAGCGTTTTTTCGCAACAACAAACGAGGAGCAAAACGCGAAAGTAACAAGTTAAAATTTCACGACGCTCTACTTGTGACGAATCCGCGGACGTTTCATAAAGAGTGTCGTTAAAAAGCTAATAAAAAGTAGACGGCGGAGGAAAAGGAAAACATTACGATGCAACGGTAGCGTTCTCTTCAAAACCTTTTTTTTTTTAAATTTTTTTTAAATATTTTATGTAACTTCGCTTGTGAGTTAGTTTGTTCGGTAGTATGTTCATAAAAGTAGAATTTCGAAGTAAGCACTCGTTGAAGTATGCATTTTCTTTAATATTCGCGCAAGAAGCTTTTTGAATACAAATAATTCAACGTGAAATATTAAATAATTTTCAGCGATAAACATTAAAGTGCGTTTACTTTTACTACGATCTACTTATGTGAAATGTGTATGGAAGAGGTATTAGCATTTAGCATTGCATTACTATAATAAAAACGTAAACTCATTTTATTCGTTTTAGAACATGGCTCAAATAAAAGCTTGTTTTTAAAAGGTTTAAAAAAATACTCTTTACACGAAAAAACCGTCGAGTAAAGAGAAAAGAAAAAATCAAGCAGTTCGTAAGAAATATAACAAAGAGAAGAAAAGAAAAAGAACGAATATGAGAACGCACGAAATGAAACCAAAGAGGAGGAAGAGGATAGATTTAGTTTCTCCAACACACACTGCGAAAGGAGAGTAGAATTTGCGAGAAAACTTACACATGAAAATGCACGCTTCTTTTCAACGCGGTCTGAGACGTCCGATGACGCTTTTGTGTTAGTTTGAAGCAAAACATATAGTTCTGATGCAAACGATGCAAGTGTGTTTCCTTTTGCACAACAAAAGGCAAAAATGTTCGCTCGGTTCGATTTCCAAGAGATGACGTCACCTTTAAGGCGGATAACCGCAGCAAAGATATTTAGGCGTCGACTCAATGTGTCTGTGGGAATTTTCCCCCATTTCTGCCTCAGATAATCCTGTAATTGTTGTATATTGTGAGGACGACTCTGGGTCTTAGCAATTCTCCAAATATTGTCTATAGGAGAGAGATCTGCCGGCCACTGCAAAACAGGGACACGTTTCGTACGCAGCCATGTTTGCGCTATCTTCGCCGTATGTGGCCGTGTGTTATCTTGCTGGAAAATATATCATACAAAAATTCAAATTGCCAAGCCCATTCGCTACCATGCAACCCCACACCATCACAGAGCTTGGTTTAGGAACCACGCGCTTGTAACAGGATGGATCGTTTCCTTCATCCTTGTTCCTAATAAACTTTCGGCCAATATTTCGATATGAAACCTGAAAAATGAATTCATCTGTCTACAGTATCTTTTTCCACTGAGATGGAATCCAGCTGAGGTGAGATTTGGCCCACGCAACACGTCGACGTTTGTTCGATGAAGTGAGAAATGGCTTACGTCTCGCTTTGTAGACTACGTAGTCACATCTTTTGATATATCGACGCGTGGATGCTTTGGAAATAGTCTATCCAAAACTTCGTTTTACTCACGTGACTAGGTCTGCCTATTTTTACGAATATGTCACTTCCCGATCCTTGAACGTCAGCTTCCGACCGGGAACCTTTCCCGGACAGCTACTTCCAGTAATAGTGAAACGTTTTATAATACCACACACAGTGGATTGTATCAAGCGCAACGTTCGGCCAATTTGGCTCCGTGAAACTTCATTGACGTTGTACTTTTTCAGTTACCGAATTGTCAAATAGATAATTCAGTAACAACATTATAAAATAATAATAAGATAAGATTTAAAGCAAAATGAGAGATGTGTCTTAACAATTTTGATAAAATACACATATATTAGGTGATAGTGAGTTTTCATAAATCATAAATCAAAGGTTGTGCCTATCGGTATTGTTTAAAGTATAAAACAATTCCTCATTGTAACACACAGAATACCGTTTTTGTTCTTTTTCAATATTAGAAATTACGTAGATGAAGGGATGGATTCCAAAACATAGATAACTTCATTGTTTATAATGCTTTTTATTGTTTTTATAAAGAATCCGGGAGTAAAATATAAGATAAACGTTCCATATTCACTGTAACCACACTTTTGAGCACACTGACTCTTCCTCAATTAAAGGCTTCGATATCAACAATGATATGAGTTATGCGGGAATGCGTTGGGTGAAGTAATTCTCTTGGTAATATCGCCTTTTTTACACGAAAAATAATATTTTCTCGTATCTTTTAAAAAAAAATATCCTTTTGCAATGGCGAGTTACAGGCAATACTACGTATTCTGCTTACGCTGCACTAGATTTGGAAATGGAAGAAAGTATGGTCCGCTGGCCAACACCGGTCATCCCTTCATATTATACACCCTCAAGTGAAGGGAATGTAATTACACATTCCATTGGGTTTTGTCATAACGATTATTGCAGCCCGAGACTAAACGGGCATTAACAGCTTTAGCATAATACACAGTTTCGGCTTTTCTCACGATTTCTATCTACGCCACGCGTTTCCACTATAAACAAATCTATTTACTTCACAAAGAACCGAATGAAATAAAAACGTACTATCGCTGTGTTATACTGCTGTCTCTTATANTAAATAACTTTTTATAATATTACTGAAAATAGTAAAACTGTCCCACAACAGGCCACGAGCCCAACGGGATCACGGAGAGTAGAGCTCCACAATTTCTAGGTCTCGACACTAGAATATGTGGCCGGCATCTCGCTCCGGCCAGATTGACTTCGGGAGAGAACCGGTACTCATTTTAGAGTAGGCTAAGTAGGCCTGGGAGACAGCCCCCGACTGAAATATCCCACACCCCATCCAGCAAGTAGCTCTCTACCAACTGAGCCACGTTGACTCCTTACAATATTTATAAACAATGCAATTATAATTTAATTTATTTTAATCGTAAGTATTCTTTAATAAATGATCAACATTAAATATTTCGAAAAATAACAGGGATGACGAAGTCCATCGAAATCAGTCAGTGAATGATGAAAAGAAACTATAAATAACTAACTAACATTAGAAGATATGAATTCTTTGGAAGTGAAGTGCGTTTACCTGAATCATTGAATGAAACGAAGTGCACCTCACTCGACAGGCATTCTGATTTCTAAGAGAACCAGGAGCAGCACGACAGTGTAATACAGAAAGATCTCGAATTCATGGGTGATGCCGTAACCATCACTTAATTGTAGAGGAATAGTGTATGCGGCGCTAGTGTCACGGCGAGGCGCAAACACAGGAAATAAGAGATGAAAGGAAAGTCAAAGTGTTTATTGACAGCATCGTTGACAAGTGCAATGTTTACAATAACTGCAAAAATAATTCGACAAAATATTGCACGACTGAAGGGTTAATAATAATAATAAATTTATTGTAAAAAAACAGTACAGACTGCGTATGACCNATTAATGTACACAACCGTGCCAAAGTTGAAACTAAAGGGTCATATTTATTTATTAGTAACGCAATATTACTAATAATAAAATATTTAGTTCTTTATTTTTAAAAAGTATTCGTAATATTTAGCATTATAATAAAATAATTTCATATTGTAATGTATGACGGGATACTTCCGAACAAATTTTTGTATTTTAGCTCTCGAGACGACATGCCACATCAAATATGAATCATGAGAGCATAGATTGAGAACACGAACTTGTGGCCCCTAAAGTCTAATGAAAAATTTGAAGTAAAATGTACTATAATTGCGGTCCGTAAAAAAAACAAAAACATCTCTGGCCTCTGACCAGTTGGACCAGTGTTATACTATTAACGGTTGTAAGCACATTTCAGGATTTTCTTCTTCAAAAGTCGATCTGGCGTATTTGATGAAATTCACAAATTGGCGGTATTTTGGAATGGAAATTTAATCCATCATGGGATCATTTAGTACTTTGTTCAATATTACAAAAAACGTAAAATATGGATTTAAAAATATAGATACCTTTCAATTGATTTTGGTCAATTTCAAATTATTTCTATATTTTCGTGTAACATGTTTTGAAGTAATTTGGATAAAACTGTACGACCGTTTTTTTCGTAAACATACTTATTTTTTATTGACTGGCGTAAAAGAATTACACGACGATTCGACCCCATGGCTCACAACACGTGAAGGAAGAGTTAAAGGACTTGGAAGCAAAATAAATAATTATGTTTCTTATATTCCGTTTACTATGTCTTCTACTCCACAAACACCAGGAGACAAGTCGATAATACCTTCAAATGTTCGAATTATCTCACCGAGGCCACGATTCGATAAATTCGGTGATCGTTAAATCCTCGATTTATCGATTTTATCGACGCTACCGAAGAATGCCATTCTGTACACTACCTTCTCGAAGGAGGAAATAGATGTATTGCAGCATACAGACTCGTAACTTACGCAATCTAATTGAATGCAGCACAATGTAAACACGGTTAACGGCTAAATACTTGCGTGCACCGGAACGTTTCTATAGATTTTATAATAAATGATACAAAATACACTGGTCACACATAACCTCAAAATAATACCATAAGAATAAATCGTCGAACGAGAAAGGTAACAATAAATGTATTAACTAATACTACTTACGCTGTTAATTCTAAAATCCAATTAGCTTCTTCCTCAATACCATTGATAGAATAACTTAAGAATATTGTACTTCATTTCGTACACAAAGGTAACATACATTTACGAAGAGTGAAGTACGAATGAACAAACTAAATGTACTGACCTGACCTAACCTATAACACACACAAGGAGCACAAACACAAGGAAGGAGCGTCTTCGATGAACTTATCGGCCACAGAGAAGGTGTCTGTCAAATGTTATCCATCTTATCGATCTCACGGATTTCAACGATTTTCACCTTCAGAAAAGAAGCGTACAGAATTGCATTTTTGGGCAGCGTCGATATAATCGATAAATGAAAGATTTAACGATTACCGATTTCATCGAATGCGTGTCCAGAATAGCACTCCAGGAAAGAAAAAATACTAGCTAATCTCAATAATACAAGCAATATACTACTAAATAAATTCATAATAAATATTTATTTATTTATTTATCATCAGCCTGTAGAATCCCCATCCGGAACAAGGGCCTCTCCTAATTAGGAATTTTAGGAGAGTTAAAGATAATTCCCACGAGTTTTCAAGTCGGCTTGGGAATATGAAATGGGGGTGAATGATTATGAGCTGTCTC